>WOVY01012075.1:0-68027 GCA_013436015.1 Rhipicephalus annulatus | reverse complement strand
TTTTATCTCAAAGGAAAGGCTCAATTCAAGCTATCATGGGAGAGAATTCTGGAAAAGATGGGATATACATTGCGACCGCTATATTGTGACAAGGAAACGGTGCTAAATGCGGAAAAACGCACACATTTAACTGTGCCGCCTATTCCCAGAAATATGCATCCGACGTATCACGCAGGAAGGAGGAAAGCGAGAGCAGACTCCTTACGCAAAGCATTTCAGATAGCTCAGAAGCCGTCTTTACAGACGTAAGTAAAGCGAGCAGAGGGTCACATGTAGTGGCAAATGTAGCACAAAATCACACCACAATTGCGTCGGTTAAAACTTGTTTCACACGAGTGGCAGAGGCGGCAGCAATAGCCATAGCCATATCCAACGCAGAAATCAGGGGAGAATCAGTGGTTTGTGCTCTCCGATTCACAGGCGGCCTGCCGAATGTTTCTCCGAGGAACGCTACCTAAAATAGCGTATAAATTTTTAAATAAACACATAACAGGAGACCATAACATTATATGGTGTCCTGCTCACGAAGGTTTGGAGGGGAACCTCGTGGCAGACCGTATAGCTCGAGGCATCACCACCGAGGACGGCAGGCCACGACGTTGAACCTCTTTCCAATTCGCGTGACATCCTCCTCCAACAAAGGAAGCAACGAAAGGAATATGGGCTTTCACATAAGGACTTGGATAGCCAGCAAAGCAGGGATTGGAGACGCATACAAACCAATAGCATTTCCAATTTGTACCATCTAAGTAGAATATATCCCACAAGATATAAAGACACCTGTCCGTGGTGTTCACAAGTACCAACACTCAGCCACATAACATGGGAGTGCACCCAGAGGCCCACACACATCGACAGCCCACACATCACAAAGCAACCACACATGTTTCACAGGCAGTGGGAGGCATGGCTTGCGGACGAGGACAGGCAGAGCCAAATAGCTTTGCTTGACCAGGTCCAGCGAGCCGCTCGTGCCAGCGGAGCCCTGGACTGAGGGCCCGACCAAACTGCCTGCATTTCAAATTTTTTCTTTTTTTTTCTGAATAAAGTTTCTTCCTCCTCCTCCTCCTTTGTCAATCATTTGCGTCACGTAATACCGAACTCAGTACATGTGAAGCTAGCGAAATGGCCGCGAACGCATCATGAGCGTAGCATGTAGTCATGTTGTTACATTACACGCATTTCATGATTATCATGTTTGCACCCGTCACATACCTTCTTCATCCATTCACGTCCTGTAATACCAAATCGGTACATGTGAAGCTAGCGAAGCGGCCACGAGCGCATCATGAGTGTGACGTGTAGTCATGTTGTTATACGACACGCATGTCATGATTTTCATGTTGTGGTCTATCGCTTGTGTTCACCATGTAGTCATGTCATACCATACCAGTATTACCACATGTCTTGGGAACAAAACCACCGCAAGAGCTGCCAGACCAATAAATGTAAATCATGACATTCATGACATACATGTCATGATCTTCATGTTATCACTAGTCACTTATGCTCATCATACAGTCATGTTATGTCCTACCAAGTTCGGTATCGATACCATTATCGAAACGGCAAGGAGAGCTAAACGTCGTAGGCGACTAGATAGATAGATAGATAGATAGATAGATAGATAGATAGATAGATAGATAGATAGATAGATAGATAGATGATAGATAGATAGATAGATAGATAGATAGATAGATAGATAGATAGATAGATAGATAGATAGATACGCTCAATGTCGCTGAAGTTCACAAAGAAGTGTTTCGCATTTATTAAACACTGTCTAGCCAAACTTGCAAGGTTTATAGGTGTCCTTGTCAATGGGTATACTGGGATAAAATGTCATCTAAGGAAGCGAACAATGCAATATCATCCACATAAACACGTCTTTGAATTGCGTTTCGCGGGATTTCTGAACCCTAGGCCACACTGCGTAGCGTGTCAGACCAGTGTAACTCCACCGATTTCGGTGTGCTTGAGTTCGCAGGCTTCGAGGATACACTATCTGCCACCAAATCGTCCATGAACGATGGCCACAGATAATAGAATCTGTGAAGTCTCCCAAAGGCGAAGGTTCCCCTGTGTCCACTGGGAGGAAGTGCATTCATATGCGCAATGTTCACATGTGATCTCAAGTACGTTTGATAGGCTTTGATCGAGATCAAAGAGAAACAATGCTAATGAAACAATTATGTATCTTTTATGTGCTAAGCTTCTTATGCCGGGGGCTTGTGTTGCTTCTCCTGCAGCGTCTCCCTCCACTGAATGTGCGTCTCCTCCCCCTCTCGCCACGCAACGCCGACGCAAGCAGCGTCCTTTGTAGCCTACGCTCTCTCCCCCCTCTCTGTGTTCTAGGCATCCCTTCCCACAGCGTTGACACCCCCATTGAGCATGATCCATGGACATCCCCTACCCCTCTCTCGACTCACAACGCCGACGTAAGTAGCATCTGCTTGATAGTTTACTGACTGAAAAAATAACTGCTCGCGCTGCGCAACCATTCACTGGCCTCCAGTGTAGTGCCGGTGGGAGATTTCTCAACCCTAAGCCACACTGCATGTTTCCGGTTCATTGTTGAACAATAAAAATTCACAACGTGTGTGCGAACTAAAATGGACTGCGGATCTCTGTGTACAATTGGAGTCTTCTGTCTCTCATTGCCCATTACCAGCGATTGGCATGTTGCTGTAGGAAACACAGGTGATTTGCGTCTCTCGAGGAGGAGGAGAAAAAATCTTTATTGGGCAAGTGCGTTTGGGTTTTTTACGGACCCTAGGCCACCGCACGGCCATTACATTGCGCGTATGTGTCCAGGCCACGCCGGGCTAAGACACTGGCACCCCAGTTCACGCAGCGAAGCTGTGCTCCAGGTCCTGCGACGCAAGGAGGGCATCCCATTCTTCCCATGTGCTGATGGCGAGCTGTCCCTGCGGGGGAGGATTGGCAGGGCAGCCAAAGAGAATGTGGTCTAGGGTGGCAGGCGGCTCTCCACAGTGTGTGCACTCCGGAAAAATTTGGCGGAATCGGTATAGGACGTGATAAATGGGAAGACTTCCCGTCTGAATTTGCCTCCAGACGATTTGTTGTGAGTGAGAAAGACGGGGGTTGGGAGGGGGTAAAGATGACGGACAAGGCGTGCTTGTTGGGTGAGTTCAGAGAACGTGTGTGTCTGCTCTCTCGAGAAATCAGGGCTGGAGTAGCCGTTTGCCCAGATAATAAGTCATCAAGCTGTGTTATCGGTGGCCTCATTTCCGGGATTGTCAGAGTGAGCCGACAACCACATGGGTTCTATAAGCCTATCGGAATTCACGGTACACACCCTCAATGTTTGCCACGTGGCAGGATGGACGCGGCCACGGACAAAGTTAAGAATTGTTGTTTAGGAATCGCTATATAAGTATGTGAGTGGCGTTGGTTTTGGCTATCGCTAACTCAATAGCAACCTCCTCTGCTTCTTCCGAGGTACAGAGCGGGTCGAAGAGTGGGATAAGTGGGGGGACTGCCGGATGATAAGCTACAGCTACCGAACGATCTGGACCACACGCTGCCCCTACCCAGCGCACACCACCCTCTAAAGTGCGCACACCCTCTGAAGTGCCGCTACGCGGCGGGATTGGTGATATTTTGGGTAGACATTCCTAGGGAGAGGCTTGACATTAAATGCGGTGCGTATGTCGCTAAGGAGCGAGACTAATTCTATAGTATGTGCGGGTATACGGATTGTAAGTAAATCGAGTATATGCCGCCCTGTTTCCGACCCAGCCACACGAACGTATACTGTGAATGTCTGTGGGAATCTATCAGTTCCTGCACTGTGTTGCGCATTCCCAGTTTTAGGAGCCTATCCGTGCTGGTGTTTTTTGGGAAATTAAGAGCTGCTTTTGTGGTGATGCGAAATAGAACATTTAGTTTATCTTTGTCTTTGCAGGTTAGGGTCAAGTAAGGAGAGGCGTAGAGAATGAGACTAAGCACAAAGGCATGTAGCACTTTGAGGTTGTCGGCTTCGTCCAAGTCTGCTCGTGAATGAGAGACCCTTCTTATAAGCTGAACGAATGAGTAAGTGGACTGCCTTAGTGCCTTTAATGTAACATTGTTTTTTTTTCAGTGTCCTGCAAATAGAGTCCAAGAATTCGGAGGGTGGATGTTTGCGGAATGTGTGTGTTTTGCAAATAAATTGTGATTGGGACAATAGGGACACGCTGTGGTTGGAGTATGAGGAGGGCCAACTTTGTGGGGGAGCATTCAAGGCCGATGCTTGCCGCGTGCGTAGTTATAGCTGTGGCTGCCTCCTGAAGGGTCGATTCAATATCACCATCCAAGCCATACGTGGTCCAGACCGCTATATCGTCAGCGTACAGTGTTTGTCTTAAGTGTGAAATAGGGCTGAGTACCTTCGCCAAGAGAATCAGGGTGATATTAAGAAAGAGCGGGGATAAAACCAACCCTTGTGGGGTGCCAGTGTTACTGAAGGAGAAGGGCGGCGTTTGTACATCATCGATATGCAGGGAGGTGGTGCGCCCATTTAGGAAGTCCCGGATGTAGTTATAGGTTCTAGGCCCTAAGCACAACTCTTGGATTCCCTGTAGGGTCGCACTGTGCGTAACCGTGTCAAACGCTTTGGTGAGGTTTATCGCCAGAACTGCTCTTGTATGATGTACAATTTCAATGAGGATGTTGAGCGAAATCTGCGACGGGGCATCTTGGGCAGAAAGGTGCTATCTAAATCCCACCATTCTATAGAGATACAGGCGGTGCGATTTCATGTGTAGCTTGAGACAGGCGAGGGTAACATGCTCAAACAGTTTGTCCAAGCAATACGTCAGGGATATGGGACGGAGATTGTTGACATTATTTGGCTTATTCGGTTTAGGCATTAAAATGATCTTTGCGTGCTTCCATTCAGCTGGTATCTCCCCTTTTAGCCCGCACTCAGCGAAGTAGTGGGTAAGAACAGAAATAGAAAGATAATCTAGGATCCTGAGCATGACATTGGTGATCTGGTTCTCTACAGGGGTCGAGTTTCTGAGCTTAAGGAGCGCTTCTCTGACTTCAGCCTCCTGTATTGGGAGTCGAGGGAAGGTTGATCGGGACCAATGTAGTCTAGATATGATATCGGATTGCCCACAGTGGTATAGGCTGATTTGAATTGGTTTAACAGTGCCCTGCTGATTCTATTGATTTTGGCGCGCAAGCCTTTTGAGTGTGATCCGCATTTGCTTTTTAGTTTGACCGGGGTTTATCATTTGTCGAAGAAGGTGCCAGGCCCTTGATGAGGAGAGAATACCTCGCAGTCGATCGCATATTTGGTTCCAATTATATTTACGGAGAGCGGCAGTGTGCGCTTTTATTTCTTTTTGAAGCTGCACCAGTTTGAGCTTAAGCCTCCTATTCAGTTTCTGCATTTTCCAACGCGTGAGTATACTAGTTTGCGCTTGGAGTAGATGCGGCTAACCTACTGTCTATTGTCGATTTATTGGAGTGGCGTTGAACGTTTGTGTAAACGCCTGGACATCCTGTTGACCTCCATTATTCACGCTTAGAGGTCGAAATGCGGCTAGACTGGTTGGTCCTCTCTGTGCGTACGAAAATTATCCCAGCGAGTCTGACGGACAGGATGGGTGCGAGGTTTTTCACTGAAGTCAAGCTCAATAGTAATCACGTAATGATCACTGCCTAACGTATCATTTGATTTCGCCAGACTGGCTGGGAAAGATTGCAGCCAAAAGTAAGGTCCTGACTAGTGTAGGCGCTGACACTGTTTCCGATTCGAGTTGGAGTACTGTAATCATTGTTTATGGATAGGCCCTGCATCTAAAGGGTGTTGTACAATTCTTGCCCCTCTCTTAGTGCTAAGTACATAACCCCAGTCTACATGCGCGCAAATGAAGTCCCCTAATATAATGAGGGGGGTACTTCTTTGCAGCAGTGGAGGTGGTCTTAATGAACTCAATGAGTTCTGAAACCGGTTGTTTCGAAGAAGGTAACAGTTGAGGATAGAGAGGGGATGATATCTGTGAAGAGATGGTATTGATTTGAGGGATGTGTGAGCTATTTGGGAGTTTACTACATGATTAGTGTATGGGTACAAAATTCAACGTACGTTGTAACCCTCGGGTTCGGAGTTCGGTTCAGAAGGCACCAAAGCGTATCCAGACAGCAACATGTTCGTACCGGCATCTTGGAGTGCTATTAAATCAGGGGGTGGTGGAAGAAGCAGAAAGTATACTCTCCGCTGCAGCTATAGCTGCTGCTGGGGGTCTCGTTTTCGGCGAAAACCCCTGCAGTTTCATTGCATAATGCGCAGGTTTTGATTATTTGCCATCAGCAACGCCATATTGGAAGGGTAGGAGTGCGAAGGATGGAAGTCGCCGTGATAGTGGCAGTAGGGGCCGTGGGAAGCAATTATTTGAGGAAGGTGCGGCAAAATGGCTGTGGTTCCCTGACTTATAATCCGCCCTGTGAGCGTGGCAATGGCAGTTTCAATGTATTTTTGTGTCTGAGCCATAATATTGGCTTTCTAGCCGGTCGGCAAATGTGCCAAGTTCGGAGTCTATGTATCTATCTTGGGTGTCATCTGGCCGACGTTTCTTTTGGGTAGGGGTATGTAAGGCCTCAGGTGTTGATGGTAGAGGGGTATATAGTTGGGAGGTTGGGTCGATAATGTTAGGGGGTTGGGGGGGGTGTTGGGTGTCATAGAGTTAATGGCTGCCTCAGGTGCCTTACCTCTTCCCGCAAAGAGTGCTACGTGTTCCTCCTGCAGTGACGTCTTGTGCCCACTGGTGGTTTTGGTCCAGGTTCTCTGGTGATCTAAATGGGGCACTAGAGGTAGAAAGTCTTTTGTCGTGGGCACTGGTGGCTGAAATTTCGGCAATGTCTGTCGTCGAGGCTGGGGCTTCGTGGCCTTCCACGAGCCTGTGCCGGTAAGGTGGCTCCCTCCACAGAGGATGTATGTCGGCGTGCAAAGGGTCTCTTGCTTTCTCGTGTTTCTCGTCTCATCGTGGGCAGAATTCACTTTTTGAAGGAAGGCACACGTCGTACTGGGGACTAGGCTTCCGACAGTAGGTGCAGGCGTCAAGGCTTCCCTTGTACTTGGTGCAACGGTGTGCCACACACACGTACTTGATTGTGTGGGGTACAGGACCAGAAGCGAATGTAATCAAAATTGAGGCTGATTTTCCTATGCGTCTGGCGGCTATAATGTTGGCGTCTGGATTGCGACAGCGCAAGCCATTTAGGATCTGTTCAGGCGTCTCATTCCAGTAGGCCCTTGAAATCACACACCCTGACTTCGGCAGGGTTGGGGAGGGGTGCGATGTACGTGGCTATGGGGTATTGCTTTCCATTTAAAGCGATCACCCGCACTTTTACTAGAGCCAGAGCTGTTGCTTCCTCTGCAGTCGCCACTGTGAAGGTATCATTCGTGGAATGTATTCTGATATGCAGTTCACCCAGCGTGGAGCCATTCACAGTAGTACGCACTGATTGTAGCAGACTTGCTGCTGGGTGCTTTTCCAGGGAGAGCCCACCTCGCGAGTGAAAAACAACCCGGATTGGGCCTGCCGGCAGTGCGGCGAGTGCTTTGCTTTTTTGCACGACCGCACGCCTTGTGTGTAGCGGATGCGTCGCCTCCTTGGACGTGGTCCGAGTGGGCGCAGACGGCCGCGTCCAGCGGTGCGCTGACGTTGCTGGCGTTTGGCTGTGCTGGAGCCAAGGCCGCTGAAATGAGTTTTTGAGGCCAAGTTCGAACCCGGGGCTTCATTTTGATAAGCACGAAGCACAGTTTGCCACTCACCAGAGTGGTTGTCTTGCTGGTGGATGGTCTTTTCATCCCCTGAGTCATCCATGGCTGTTGGTGAGTGAGGAACGCGGCGCGCGTGTGCGGCCTGCCTCAAAGAGGCGAGCTTTAGCGCGACGGCGTGGGTGTCAGAAGTGGTTTAATTCACTGGGTATTTCTCGAAGATCATGGGGCACTTCTAAAAGATGATAGCGGGTAGTGTCCGTGCACCTTCCTCGGATCCGCTGAGAGCCTTGGTGGGTACACGAAAGTATATAACTGGGTACAGGAACCAGAAATTTATGGAAGCTATGCGATACGCGTCCGTTCACTCTGGACCTCTAGTGGCCTTTCTTGCACCTATCGAGGTTTCTCTCCTGCGCAACGCTGCAATGAGAGCCAGCGTCAGCGCCACCGCCAGTGTAAGCGTTAGGGCCCGCTGCATGCCTCGCAATCACACATGGTTCCCTTTAACGGGAAATGACGTAATTTTATCGCGGTCAGTAATTTGATACAATTTTATACGCCGACCGCTTCTATCTGGGGTGACTCCCTGTCACGGACTGCCACTTTTGTCACCTGGCGTCACGCCGAATTTACAGGCGCGGCGCTTCTCTCCCGGACCGTGTGACCGCTTGAAGCCTTCGACATCAAAACAGTTTCTGTTTGAGCCGCCAAAGCATGTCGGAGCTGTTCGTCTCGGACATCCACCGCTGAGGGTTCACCTTTCGTGTCTCTGGCGACAAGGGGCAGCCGCCGAATTCCCCGAATTAAGGTATGGGCTACGGGATGCGCGGGCTAAGAACCGAGGCAAGAGCCCTTTCCCACGGTGTAAATAACCACGCCGTCGAGCTGTAAGCGATTTCCTCACAAGTTTTTCACTCTCGTCCTGTTGAGAACATGCCCCGCTATTGCATAAGGGCGTGGTTGGAATTTAGGGTGGAGTTTTTAAAGATGTCATGCGCAAGATTGGATCCACGTTGATAGTCCTCCCCCCCCCCCCAAGAAGAAGATGAGGGGACATGAAGGGGATTTAGGCACAGGATATCACCGTGCTAATTAGTTTAGTTGCTTGTACAACTTGGTATATCCTATAGAAGCTTCAGTGTAACTGTGTATTGATTGGCTAGCCACCTAAACTTAGCCATTCGTCCAGTTGAGACACGTAATTAGCGTCTGCCATGTAGGCAGATCGGAAATTGAACTCAGGCTTGCGCAACCTACCTGTGTTCACCGTCATCGTCCCGGAAACATCAACGTTGCAATGCTGCCGGCATCGCAGTCATGCCAGAAATCTTCGGAACTTCTCGCATTCGATCATCGCGGACTAACGCTGCCGGTCATCGGAGGTATATATGCCGTCACCCGGTTAGTACTTCTGAACTGTCGCGTCTTTAGCTATTGTTTGTTCATTCTACTGTTTCTTTCATTGCTTGTAATTTATTTGCTTTCCTAATATTTCTTGCTTGTGAGCTCATTTATTACTATTTATAAGTATGCTTGTTAGACTATTCGAGGTATTGCACCCTTGTGTCGTATGCAAGTATATTAAATCTGTCGTATCGTTTCCGACACTCGTCTCTGATCATCTCATTGATTCTGCTTGCATACAGAACAAACTATCCTTTTGTCATTCCTAGGTGCCGCTGCATTCGCGCCGGCGGCGCTAGCGTGGCAGCTTGTAACAATCCCTCACTGCTTTTTTTTTTAAAGTCTTTTCCCAGGCGTACTAATTTCTCCTTGAAGAATATGCATGCAGGTTTGCTTCATGTATAAAGTCAAGTAATGAACGGTGGTGAGCTCCTCGAAAGCGGTCGAAGTCGGTGGTCGGCCAGGCCTGAGATCTCTTGCACGGAGGTGACGACGTCGCCTTAGTTGTAGGCACGTCAAAGTCCACAATAACTGGTAGAGCCAGTATGTACGTATTTAAAAGCTATTATCCGAATGTTGATTAGTCGATGAAAACATCACATTAAAAACAATAATCGAGTTAAAGCTAAATTGATGAACGATCAATCAATATGATATAATAATCAACCATGACGGATACATACAGCTTTAATGAGTGCACGGCAAGATTCAATCATCCCTAAAATAGATCTACGCCCGTCACGCTCCACTATGATGCGCCTTAAAATTTTATTTATTTATTTATTTACAAGATACTGCAGACTCAGTAAGCGTCCAAGCAGCAGGGACAGAAAAGTACAATGCAAACAGATATCAAAGAAAATGAAAGAAACAGTCATTTAGACAACTAACATGGACGGGATGAAAGCTGTGTTGTAAAAACGAAGAACTTGAAGCAGGAATTACCCAATATTTTGAAAGCACAATAATACTATAAGTCCAACTGATGTATTAGTAGAATAAAAAAAGATGCGCAAAAAGCAATGACCAATTCAACAACTGAAAGCATTCATAGCATCTGTACTGCGTAAACTAGCTACGAATAATTTGTTCCAATCAGCTATGCTACGGGAAAAAAAGGAGTGTTTGAAAATGTTAGTTTTCGAGAGCTTGCGACTCAATGTTTTCAATGGTTTTCGAGTTTTGTTTTATTGATAGGTGACTGCGTTTTTCAGGCTTGAAGCTGTTTGATGGGATCGCAACACGCTTCTGTCGCGTGCATGACCAAGCGTGAAACCCTGTACCGCAATTTCATGACGGTGCCCTGTACTACGCGGTGGTGGACGAACGCTTCAGTGTGTCATTTCAGTAAACAAAGCTTAGAAGCGTTCGAGCAGCGCCACTCGATTGTGTGGTTCTCTCATATTTGCCATGTTTTTTCTCGGAAGAAACACCGAGGAAGAATCAAACAAGTGAATTCTTAATTTTGGCTTACAACACGAAGTTAATATTTCGCCGATTTGCGTATTAGCGCTCAGCACGGAAAAAATACATGCATGTGCACACGACCACTTATAAAAAATCATTTCGAACTTTAAAGAAGCACATGGTTATTTAAATATTTTTAACTATTGTTCCATGCTAGCTAGGACAGCCTGTATATGGCGCCTTGGGAGTGTTTTCTCAATATAAAAGCTTCGGTTCTGTGCGCCTTTAATACACCCGCATAAAATATTGATAAAAAAATAAATCAGGGAAAATAAAAACACCGAGCGAACACGTATACGTTCGATTTCCAGTGCAATTACCGTCTGTTCGCGCCTGTCCACATTTGGCTGTTTATTTGGTCGTGTGCACGCAAATAGAATCTTAGTTGTTAGTAGAGCATCATCTCATTTTTTTTTGTTCCTCGTTTTCAGTTCTGTGGTCCGAACCATCGAAGTTTCCCGGGTCTATTGATTACTTCTTTTTTTATCGACACCTTGTTTGTGGTCCACGCTACATATGGGGGCCTTATATTGCCAACTGATCCTCCCAGCGACAAGCCCCTTTCTTAATTGTTGTTATTGTACGGTTGTTTTTGTTACTTTGTGTATGTGTGCGCACGTTCGTGTGTGTGCCGCGTGTGTATGAGACGAATGCACGAACGCACATTATAACGTAGCAGAAATTTTTCCCTGGGATGGTAATTGAGCCATATGATTTCCAATGCTCGCTTGGGTGTTTCTATATGTAGTACCACGTGTAAAATATGTGCACGCGAGAGTGAAAAATTTCTGGAAATGGGGGCTCGAACCTCCTACCCTCTGAACACACACACACACACACACACACACACACACACACACACACACACGCACGCACGCACGCGCGCACACACGCACACACACACACACACTTCCGATATGTGCACGCCCTTTGAAGCGGCTGCATCATGCTTGAATTTCAGCTCATACATGTAAGCATTTAATGATTTTATAAGCGTTTCGTTTAATCTTTCGCTAAAGCTCGTGTGAACTCACTGAGCAAAGCCAACAGAGAACTACATGCACTAACAGGAACACCTCGGAGTCCACTGCGGTAGAGCAGTGGCTTACGTGCTCGGCTGCTGACTCGAAGTTGGCGGGCTCCATCCCCACCGCAGTGGTCGCATCGCAGTCGAGGTGAAATGGTAAACATCCGTCTACTGTGAGATATCCGTGCACGTTAAAGGACTCTAGGTCATTGATATTTCGGTGTCTTTCATTATCACGTCGTAACACCAGATATTATTGAAAACACTGTTTGAAAAAGGCGCTTTAGCTTCTGTTTTCAAGCGGCTAGCCCGCAGCCATAAAAATTAAAATAAAAGCTGCTCATACTATGGTTATACTACATCAGAATACGATGAAAATAAATATGTAAAATATTTTGTTAAATGTAAGTGCACGAGAATTTTGAATGAATAAACATTAAAAAACGTCGTTGTTCAGTTCACAACAATGGCAACAACCGAGATGTTGCAAGTTGCCGAACAAAGTGCAGCGAAGATGAACGCGGGCGGTGGAGCACTTCATTTGCATTGACACTCAAAGTGCGATGGTCAGAAGCGTAAAGTAATTGATCGGTAGTGTTTCTGAGCTTGTTTGCGTTAGCATCACCCGCGGTGATACCCCGTTGCGTGGTAATTCCTGACGCGGTCAGTCGTCGCGACATTCGAGAACCACGTGCGTTGGTCTAAAGCCACTAACGCGTCGGCTGGAGTGGTTGTGCTATGCCGCTGTGTTTGACGAGCCTTACGACGTGTCGGCGAGAGGTTTACGCCGTCATCATACGAGACCAACATACAAGGTATGAGCGTTTTATTGCTTGACCACCGTTTCAGGCGGTTGCGCTGCTAAGATTCCACTGTGGCTCTTAGTTGTGTAACTGTAACTGCATAAATAACTGTTGCCCGTCACCTTCGAAAACTTGGGGGATTCAATTTTCGTGTAATCTGCGCTGTCTGTGACTTCGTGGCGTATCCAACGGGTGGCACACTGTTTCTATGTGCAACTCACTGGGGCATGGCTATTATTTAGTTGTAGCGAATAAGGAGAATCTTGTCACACGTCATTTTTCATTTCCGAAGGGAACGCACTCAGGTTTATCCAGCTCAGGTAAATATTGGTGTAGTTTGTGGAACAGACTCTTCCAAATTTTTCTTTCTTTTTTGCACGGTCCAAGTAGGCAGCTTGTCAAATTGCAGCCGATATGTTAATGCATTTTGCATTTCATGCGGAAAAGATGGAACATAAAAAAACATGCACCAGAGGTGTTACCTTAACGAGAAAGTCGCTAAATTGAGCATCTTTTCAGTCTTGCTAGCGACAATTTCATCTCTGTGGAATCTTGGCGACGTTGTAAGGGGGGGGGGATAATTCAAGGTGGGGTGTTCTAAAACAGACGTTGAAGATTAGAAAACTGTTAGAACAGTGGAATTCTCGGAACGAGCACCAATTAATGGGGCCAAAGCGTACACGTTCAAGCTGCTTGTGGCACCCACGGGTTCATAGTGGCGTAGAGAGGTAGCAGAGCAGTCCAACTTCATTCGCCACAACGGGAATTTGTTTAAAATATTGTCGCGGGGCGGGGGGGGGGGGACGAATGAAATAAATATATTTACAGAGTATACATAGTGTTCATGTGATGTCACTTTCACCGTTGTCGCCCTCTCTAGCCATGCCCGGGTACCACCCTTGGTACTTACAGCAAATCGCGTGCTGCAGCGCGGTTTCTTGGGGACTCGTCATCTGTTGCTGTGTACGATGTTGAAAGGGAAGCATTGTGGTTTTTTGTTGTCCTACTTTAACGAGCTCATCCGATTAGGAAGGCATCGTTTGTTCACTTGATACAAGACCAAGAAATCAAGTTATGTGATACGTATACCAGCCACCGCGTACACCGGCTGCCCGCCGCGACCTACCAAGGTCCAGTATCCCGCTTTCACTACAAACACTACAAATTGTGTGGCGCGAGAACAAGTGAAAGCTCAAACTCTCTCGAGCCACATTTTTAAGAGTGGATGAGCGAAGCACAGCAGCTCCCATCGAAAACGAGGTGTGCTGAGCTAGGCAAGTGTACAAGAGATATAATATTAATATATTGCTGCGGCCCACGCCACTTAAGTAGCCGGGCCCCCCTCCAATTATTTTAAACAGTGCTGACGTTGAGCCCCTTTGATTGAAATTTGTGGAAACAGACGAGGAAAAAATTATTGGTTATTTCATAATTAAATTCATGTTTTTTTCTCTGTAACCTGCTCCAAGTTTGGAATTGAGTGCTGCGAAAGTAACATTTTGCTGTTCCGAAAATTCCTCGAAATTGCCGTTGCACCCCGGTGTTCTTCACCATCCCACACCTTTCTATGCGTCTGTGAAAAAATGTAAATCAAGGGTAACATTATCAAGTCATCCTAAATGGGTGACTGTCGGTATCTATACCTGCCATGACTTTTGTGGTCCTGTCAAAGCAGCCTTGCCTTCTTTTTCTAGCGTGGTGGAAGGTGGCACGCTGCTTGTATTGTTTCACTTTGTAGGTATACCAACTGTTGCAAGCCCTTTTGGGCAGTTACACTTTTTTGCTTGGCCGCTGGTGGTGGAACATTCCTAGGTGCTCTTATTATCAGTAACATTGCCTTCTCTCTCAACATAATCAGAACTGGTTCTTGGACTGTAAAAGTCATCACTGGGCTTGCTTTGGTACTCTGTTGCCTGAAATTAGCGCTTCAAGCGAAGGTAGAAGAAGGGAAAGATTGAAGCTTGCCATGAAACATGCATCTACTAAGGGTGTGTAGGCTCTAGCACACCTCCTATTTACAAATTTTTTATATGAATGTTCAGTGTCGCTTATGTGCACACCTGCACTTTCTATTTGCAGGAGGAATTCAAGCGAGTGACCATTTGCGACAGGTCAATGTGCTGCATGATGTCGTTCAGTGTGAGTTGTGCCGGGTTACCTTGCGTAATCCATCCCTTGCTCATTTCCCTGAGAAAGCAACATCAAGGTTGCTTTCCCCTTACAACTTGCCTGTTTCTGCTTTTCATCCATTCTTCCAGCATTGAAATACGCGTTCAAGCCCTCCAGGTCCCTGATTGTGCTCCTGGAGTTCTATGATGTCGGGAGAGCCACATTTCTGACCTTTTGTTGAGTGCATAGAATCTTCTCTCTCAATTTTGTGACTGTGGGCGTGCACTGCTTTAACATACCGGTAAGTGTTCCCAGCATAAGTACCATCTACGTACGCTTGCATGTACCATCTTGCCTTACAAATTGTTTGGGACGCTTACCAGCTCAAGGCGCCAATGTACTGCGGATATGTGACAGCACGGCAACATCATAGCCCATCTAAACGAATAGGTGTGAAAACTGATCTGGCCAGTGATAGTGGAGACATCCAATGTTTTTGTTTTATGTAATCGTAGCCATACGGTGACAACATTAGCTTGCAATTGTCAGCCGCATCGATAGCAGTTACATCGTTATATGCACTGCACAAGGGCTGTCTTTTGTGCTCTGAAATTTTTTATTAATTTTAATCGCAAAAAAATCTAAAAATATTTACGAGGAGCTGAAGCACTCCACTATGTGTTTCAGCTGGGCACTTGTGCTTTCTGTGTGGCTCTTTACTTAATACACTGTTACTTAAATCCCATCAACCACTTTTCCTGGATGGAGTGTCAGTATGCATTGAAATGTGTCATATATCTGCAAACAATTACATAGGATTCATACAGAACTCAGTACAGAACACGTCATACCTCACTTTTTCTGTGCGAGACATAGTATTGAGGCAGGGTGTCCTGGAGGTGACAAATGACTTAAAATGTAACATTGTGTCACGCGTGGTTTTACCAGACGGTAAGATTAGACTGCCAGGAGATTTTCTAAAGTTTATTTATCTCTGGCTGCCACTTTGCACATAATTTGTTTTAAAAGTGCTGCAGTCCGGTTCATTCACCATTCCCCAACAAGTTTCCTACGATTTCCGCAGCATTTTATTTGTGACATGTTGTGTGAGCGTTGCCAGCTTTGTGAAACAAAACAGTCTTGTCTTCTGTAAAGTCATTGAGCTGCGAGATTATGAGGTTCTCATTTCTGTTACAAAATGATTCTTTCTCGCCCTTTTGATCTGCCCAGATGTACTGTTCGGCAGGTTTTGTGCTGGCAGTTACTTCAAAACAAATTCCACCAAAGCCCCAAAATGGATGGAGCTGTATATTTCACGAATTTGTGTTCAGAAAGTTACTCATAGCCCAGTATCGAAACAAATTTAGGAAAATTTGATGAATGATAGCCTCATTGTCAATTCAGTTCAGTTTATTAACCTTAAGGGCTTCCCGAAAGAAGCATTACATAAGGGGTGGGTTACAACTTCTCACATAGACTTTTCATATTGATTAGTTATATGCTGCTGAAACAATGATGGGCAGGTGATGGCGGCAATGTCAGCAGGAAGGCCGTTCCAGTCTTTGGCAGTTCGGGGGATGAACGAGGCGGAGAAGTGAGCAGTTCGAACACGTGGGCGCGCGACCTGCTGCGGATGACTGGTGCGGTGAGAAATGCGTGCAGCGAGTACGATGTATGGCGCTTGACTGAGGGTGCTGTGAAAGAACTTGTGAAAGAGCATGAGACTGGAAATACGTCGACGATCACAAAGCCAAATTAAACCGGAATCTGCCTTAAGTGCTGAAATGCTGATATTGTACGAGTATTTTGAGTGAATGAATCAGGGTAGCGCGATTTTGAACAGCTTCAAGTAGGTCGATAAGTTATGATTGATGTGGGTTCCAGATGGCCGATGCATACTCCAGTTTTGGTCTCATGAGGGATTGGTAAGCGAGCAATTTGACATGCTTTGGGTCCTGACGAAGATTACGCCTCAGGAAACCTAGCGTCCGGTTTGCTGATGATATGATATTACAAATATGAGCGTGTCAGGACAGGTCGTTAGAAAGAGTGATTCCGAGATATTTATAAGAATGGACATTCTCGAGAAGCGTGTTTTTGATTTTATAAGAAGGTGCTATGGGATGACTGCTGTAAGAAAATGACATAGCTTTGCACTTATTTGTATTTAGGGTCATGAGCCAATCGTTACACCAAGTAGTTATGTTGTCTAGGTCTTTCTGGAGAGCAGTTTGATTGTGGCTGTCATAAATGGTACGGTAAGTGACACAGTCGTCCGCGAACATTCTAATGTTAGAAGAGACATGCGAAGGTAAGTCATTAATATATATTAAGAATAAGAGGGGGCCAAGGACAGATCGTTGAGGAACGCCAGATGTTACTAGTACTGGGTTAGACAAGTGATTATTGATAGCTACGGACTGGGAGTGGTTACTAAGAAATTCAGTAATCCATTTGAAGACATCTGGGTGTAAGTTAAGTTTTTTTAACTTGCATAATAGGCGCTGGTGAGGAACCTTATCAAAGGCCTTGCAGAAGTCCAGGAAAATGACGTCAGTTTGCACATTGATATCGAGATTAGTATGAATGTCATGCAGAAAAATGGCAAGCTGCGTTTCACAAGATAAACCCTTGCGAAACCCATGTTGAGCGGGATGAAAAAGGTTGTTCGAGTCAAGAAACTTCATGGTAAGAGAATGGATGACATGTTCCATGATTTTACAAGGAATGCTCGTTAATGAGATGGGACGGTAGTTTAGCGGGGAGTCTTTGTTACCGTATTTATGGACTGGAATGTCCTTCCCAACCCTCCAGTCATCTGGAATAAGACGTAAGGAAAGAGACTGGGTGAACAGCAAGGATAAATAGGCTGGGACAATGCACTTCGTGTTTTTCAAAATTTTCGCATTAATTTCATCTATACCAGAGAGGATGTACACTTCATTTTGTCAATGATAGCGCTAATTCTGCTTACATTATAATTGATGGCTGGCATTTCAGAACTTATGCAAAACGATGGTGAAGCGGGATGTGCGTTTGACTCGTGAGTTAAGACGCTTGCAAAAGCGGAGTTGAACACGTTGGCGCAATCGGCATCCTTAAGAATTTCGTTGGATTCGTTCGTTATGTGAATGGCCTGACTGTCGCTAGGGTTTACAACTTTCCAAAATTGCCTTGGATTTGTAACTAATAGGTTTGGTAGGTTGGTATCGTAAAATGTGTGTTTAGCTTGACGTAATGGGTGCAGGTAGTTCTTTTCTGCTTCATAATATTTATCCCATGCACAAGTACGGCCAGTTTTCCTGGCGGAGCAATAAAGGCGTTTTTTTCTTCGTTCCAGGCATTTAAGGCAGTTGTAAACCATGGTTTTTGCTGGGAGGAACGAAAACTGATTTTCCGAATAAATTTGTCTGTTAGTTCCGCTAGTTTATTTTTGAAGCGTGTCCAATTGCTACCTACAAAATGTTCACAAAAGGTTGACTGGAATACGGGAAGGAATTGAGTCATGGCATTCTTAATCTCCTGATAGTTACCTTTGTCGTAAAGACGTATTGTTTTCTCGAAGGTATTTCGCGTTGACGGAGTGAATGAGAAGACAGCATGGAATGGTTTGTGGTCGCCTATTTTAGATAAACACATAATGGACGAAAGGCTGTCGGGGAAATTGGTTAGTACAAGATCCAGAACGTTAGTAACTTGTTGGGTAACCCGGGTGGGTTCTGATACTAGCTGAGAAAGGTTGAAGTTTAAGCAAAAATTGACGAAATTCCGCGTCTCAGTGTTCCCTGGCGCTGAAGATGATTGTGGGTTACACCAGTCAATAAGGGGAAAATTAAAATCACCGAAGAGGACGTGCTGTGCGGTTGGGTGTTCTGTCACTAGCTTGCTTACGATGTCGTTAAGCTGGTAACTGAAATCGGTAGTGGCACTAGGGGGCCTGTAGCAAACACCGAGTAAAACTTTTTTTGGAAGGGTATGGATTAGTACCCATAATTCCAGGCTTGATGAAATGCTTATTGGTGAGCATGGTAGATGCTTGCGCAATGCTATTAGTACACCACCGCCACGTGTACCTGTGCGGTCTTTTCGAAAAAGGCAAAAATTTGGCAAGTCTGTTTGAACTTCGCGATCAGTGACATCGCTGCTCAGCCACGTTTCAGTCAGTAACAGTATATCGCTACCAGTTGATAAAACTCGGCTTGACACCAAGTCACGCTTCGGAAGGAAACTGTGCACGTTGGCACAGAATATCGAAAGTGGCACACAGTTAGCGGAGCAATCAGTAATTTTCTGTTTGCTACAGGGTAGCTGCTATGTGACTTCCTTGACTCCGTTAGAAGCAGCGTCAAAAATGTATTTCTTAGAATCGATGAATAAGGTTTGGAAGCGAAGCGAATACAGGACTCCTTTGTTTTTAGCAAATGCTAGAAGATGCCTGCGTGAATTCCGAACTTGCGGCGAGAAATCTTCACCGATACTATAACTAGTGTTCTTAAGCATACCTCCTCTCGAAAGCATATTTCTTTTAGTTTTATGGTACGCAAATTTAACTATTAGAGGGCGACAGCGGTTGGGCGAGTGACGACCAACGCGATGTGCCCATTCGATTTCTTTTGGGTCGATGTTTACCTGGAACCTCTCACGGCACAGATCAACAATCGGACCTTCTGCGTCAGCAGTGGTTTCGGGGCTGGAAGACTCGGGAATGCCATAGAAAATTGAATTGTCCCGTCGTGATCGATTATCAGCATCCTCGATACGTGCTTCCAGCTTAGAAATCCGATGCGCAGCTTCTTCATTAGCAGTGCGCATCGCCACCATTTCGCTTCGGATAGGCGCCAACGTCTGGTAGTGACTTTCAAGGGTACTTAATCGTTCACTCAGGTCCGCTATACTTTTGTCGGTAGTGATTATCTGGGTTTTTAGGCCCTGAATTTCGGTAATTAGCTGGTTCTGATCCGTGGTTAGCTTTCTCAATTCGGTTAGTATGTTTTCAGAATTGTTAGGACCAGGATTTGTTTCCACATCGCCGGCCAGAATCAGCAAGTCGCATATTACATGCAAACACTCAACAACAATGGTAATACAGCAATGTGGGCTCGGCAACTGTACCGAAAGATAGTTACTAGATTTCTTAGCAAATAATGCGTAAGGTTCACCAACCTGCATTGCAAGAGCAAAAAGTTTAGCACAGTGCGCAAAGGCACAGTCACCGGGCCCACAAAGCTGCGGCGAAGGTTGTGCGCTCTTTATGTACACTGGGTGCGCTGCCGTTGATGACGATGGGGCTTGCCATCCTTGACTGAAGACCGGAGGCCACCCTGGCCACCCTCGCTGCGGCGAGCTGTCCGAGTAGGGCGCATCACCGCTAAGGAGAACTGGATAGTTTCCCGGCTCTTTTGCTTGAAATTTGGCCGCACACCCTGCTGAGGCGACTGTAGCTGCGTTGCCTATCACAGGCAGTAGTATCTGCGCGGCGACGAAGCTGATAATCTGCATTGCAAGAGCAAAAGCTTTAGCACAGTGCGCAAAGGCACAGTCACCGGGCCCACCTTGTCATGCTCTTGTCAGCTGCCGATTTCCTTTTAAGGTGGTAGGCCACTCAAAAACAAAAATTTTTTCAAGTGCAGGCAGTATTGAAATAACTTTTTTCTCAAACCAGCATGTCTTATTTAAATATACCCAGCTATTTACAGTGCAAAATATTGAATATTTATTTATTGGGAGGTAATCTTTGTCAAAAATTGCATTAAAAGGCTAGCCACGCCAGCTGTGATAAGTGACTAATGGGTGGCTTTATTCAGTAAAGCTTTGACTTTTGTGTAGCTAATGGCTGGAGCTATGCAGTGAACTAGAATAAGTATTATGCAGTGAATATTTAGGAAGCAATGCTAAAAAAAACAAAAAAAAACGTGGAAAAAAGTCCAATTTGGACTGAACCTGTAAGGGAATTCAGCTGTGAACTGAAAAATATTCGAGGGATTTCTTTTATTCTAGTTCACTGCACAGATATATATGTTGTATATCATTGTGCGAAATTTCAGTTCAAAGTATACGCTGAGAAATACATTATGAAAGTTCGCGTCGCAACATTTGGAGCAAATTGTTATTTTCAGAAAAACGTAAACAAAGATTTTCGAGCTTGTAAAAAGGGTCACAATCTTCGCATGCAGGCCTAAAGTGCACCAGATTCATAGCTGGGCCCTTCTGCGGAAGCATCATTGTCTCCTTTTGTTCGGGTGGCTGCTCGTCTTTTCTTCCTGGCCTGTTTTGTCCCATCCGCTGACTTGCATTTAGCATTCTGCATGCGCAGGTGATCCCTGGCCATGGAAGCTTTCGTCGTGTGGTATCGTGGTTCTATGCCACCTTGCCTCAGAATATCTAGGGTGCTTACACTGCTGTTATTAAAGTGTGCCACAGCATCATGCAAGGCAAACATTACTGTAGGCAAGCTTACGTAGACCTGTTTGGGTGCCCGCTTCCATATTAGACCATTGAAACACTCATTAGCATTTTGAGTCTTTCCAAGAAGGCACTTCATAAGAAGTTCTTCAGAGTACAGATCACTGTAGACAGTTTTAACTTTGTTGAGCACATTATTTGGAAGTCCATCTAGAAGAGAAAAAAAAAAATGAAATCAACTTGTTGAAGGAATATAAGGAAAGCATGATGAAGTGATGGAGACACTGGTTACAAACCTCGTCGTTCCCTCTTGGGGCAAGCAAGCAGCTTTTCCTTTGGCACGGAAAATAAGTCTGAATCAAATCCAAAGTCCGCTTTAAGGTTTTTCATGTAGGTGTACAATGTGCGCACATTTGGCAAAGGCAGGTAGTCATTCTCATGAAGAAATGTGTACACTGCAGTCGACTTAATCTTCGAAAGAAGGCTGTCATACAGCCAATCTTTGTTGTACCTGATGGGAAAAGGTGCGCAAAATTGTTTTGCATTAAAAACATGTTGAAATGTGTTTGGAAGCATACAGCCTTACCATCATAGTGCTTTTCATGCTTACTAAACCATGCAGCTTGGCTGTTAATGTAAAGACTCCTTGCATATAGTGAAAATCGCTAAAATGCCACAATGCCAGAGTATATACACACTCACAGGTATGTGCATAGATCACACGCCTATAAACAGGCTGCCAAACGTGCAAGAATTACAAAAAACCATCAACCAATTGGTCCAGCCACGAGGAATTTGCAGCCACGAGGAATTTGTTGATTTCAGTGCTGAGCAAAGCAGTTTTGTTGTGATCCCTGTTATGAACACAGATAGGTGTTAGAGTGCGTAGGTGTCGGACTAATGACGTCCTAATATAGGGTACAATTTCAAGTAAGCAAATAAATAGGAGAGGCACTGATATAAATTACAATATAGGCAGTAAAAGGGTCGCCACTTTGGGGCATGGTTAACAACCTTTAAGGGGTATAAAGTCGCACTATATTTAAATATTTAGATAAATTAGCAGACTTCGCGTTTCCTTTCATCAAACATTGATCTAGGACAAACCTCCACCGATCAGTAAGCTTCTGAAGGCACTGCTTCAGCATTTTTTGTCTGCCAGCCTGCACCCTCAATTTTGCGAGCATTGTTTGGCACCGTGCAAGCTGCTGTTTGACGGCCCGAAGCTGACACCGCAGAGTGGCTTTTTCCGCTGCGCAGGAACAGCTGAGTTCGTTATCTGTTTGGCAGGCGCAGTCACAACTCTGGTCGCTGCTGGTAATATTACAAGCTGCTGCATCTGTGAAAATGTTGAAAACAGCAACAGTATGTACATACTTCACACCAAACATTATGTATACACACCATGCAAAGCAATCGCACGCTCAAGGAATGCAAACAGCCGCCTTAGCGCAAACGGGCAGATTACGTACCATCGTCTGCCGGCGCAGTACCCAACGTGCTCGTAGGCAGCACAGGAACTTTGACTGCTTTCCTTTCACGCGACGGCTCCCTAGGCTGCTTCTGTGGTGGTCGAACTGTCCGGGGTCGAACTGTCCGGGGTCGAACTGTCCGTGGTCGGGGCTTCGGCGTCGTGAAGTATGCTGGTGGCCGTCGAAAACACGGGGAATGGCGTTAGGCCTGAGGCGCGGCTTGTCCCTCGGCAACGACACGGCATCACCGTTTATCACGAAATAATCCGTACGGATGATGTCTGATGAGTGAAAGTGCTTCGCGCACACACGCACATGCTTCGAATCAAATCTGATGTCGTCCGTTTCTTGCCGCGGTATGGCTCGCTTCCAGTACTCGAACTGCTCGCGGACACTCGGCATGCAAAACAGCGACACCTTTTCTCTAATGCCATTGTAACTGGAACGGCACCCCGGTACACAGCACCTGAAAGGCATCGTCGGGCGAACGTGCCGCTTCGAATGTACAATACTAGAAGTGGGCTTTCATCTAAAAAGAAATCACAAACACAAAAAACCCGTGCAGACTTTCCGCTCGCGCCGGCGGCATGTGGGGTCTCTCTAAAACGCGGAGGACCCGGCGAAATGTGGCCTTTACTCTTCAGTGGCACCGCGGCGCGGCACCTTTGGGCGACATATGAAGCTCGCCCATAGCGTGACGGTGAAGTTTCATGACCAGAAAAAGTATTGAAGGACTATGGCGAAGGGCATCTCGCGGCTTATTCTATCGGCCGACCACTGTTGCCCAGTGCTCCGATCCCGCCAGCATTGAGTACTCGTCGTCTCCAAACAGGGGGAGTGCAACAGGGGGAGTGCCACACCAGAGCCGACCGCCCGAGCTGAATGGATCAGCTCTCCACTTCGTGTGAAGGACGCCACGATGACATCAGGCTCCCGAGGGTAGCCAGCGTTGGAAGCGGTGAAGTCTGAAGCGGTCGGTGACGAGCCGGCTTCATTGTCGCGGCGTCCTAGTGCCGGCTTGGCCCTGCGTTGCTGCTGCTCCGGCTGCGCCTCGTTGCCGTCCTCGTCCACTTCCCGTGGGGGTCGCCTCTGCCGCAGCCTCTCTGGTCAGAAACCCGGTTACAGGCCTTCTGGTTTCATCTTGAACTGAGTTGTCTGCTGAAGGCTGAGGCGAGGTTGGGTTGTAATTCAGGGGAGGGGACCAACGACGGTGGGGCTATTGCCGGAACTGACGGTATGTTGAACGGGGGCTTATCCAACACTCATTCATTCATCAATTCATTTAATAATGCTGTCAGCCCTGTTTAGGGCTATACAGGAGTGGAAGATACAGGAGTGGAAGATACAACGTAAACATACTGGAAATGTATGTAAAGAAAAAAAAGAATATGGTTTAATCGGGTATGTCATACCTTTGACGATATAAAACATACCTTTATAACATCAGAGCTCTAGCAGTACTATACAGTAAATAGATTAGACATTTGGGAACAGTTACAGTTGCAAAAAGATGGAAACATTTGTTCAAAAAACCCTATATATGTAAAAAGCACACACAAGAGAAATCGGGTTTGATAAATATCCATGCTTTCAGGTCGTCATGAATTCTACTAATAAAATGTCTAAGATAGGCGAGGATACAATGTCATCGGGTAATAAGTTCTATTGAGCAATGGTTTTAGGGAAAAACCTAAATTTAAAGCAATTATTTCGGACAAACGGCGGGGAAATGTACATGTTATGGCGATGTCTGGAAGTTTCATTGTGTTTATTTTAAAGTATTCATCCTGATTTATTTTTATCTTGTGGCGTATTATTTCATACAGATACTTCAGTCGCTCAAAAGAGCTTCAGTCGCTCGAAAGAGCAAGTTTGCGCAACTCAGAAGGTGAATTGCATCGTTTGTGCTTGTTAAAAATAAACCTCGAAGCAAGCCTTTGTACTCTGTCCAGTTTGATTTGGTTTGATTGTGCATAAGCATCCCATACAATTTGAGCATACTCAAGAATAGGGCTTATCAAAATTTTGTATGCTGGGCTTTTAATATCCGTAGAGGCATATCGTTGGTTACGCCTAAGCGCCCAGAGAGCCTTATTGGCTTTAGAAGATACATTGTCGATGTGGGTATCCCAGAGGAGGTCATGCGTAATTGTTAAACCAAGATTTTTAAGCTCTTTGACGTTCATTAGAATGTGGTTGCCAATAGAATACTGAAAGTGGAAGACATTTTTTTTGCAAGAGATGCACATGTAGACTGTCTTAATTAAATTTAATTCCATTTGCCAGCTTTCGCACCAGTGTTTAGTTTTTTGTAGGTTTGCGTTCAGCCATAGCCTCCTTTATTTTCAGTGCCCGCGCTTTGCCGCCGGGATCAAAGGGAGCCGACCGTCAGGCTGAGTTCCCGCAATCACCACCAGGCGGCGCTGCCTTCCCAGAACCGGCAGAGCCTGTTCACTGACTCCGGTGCTACCGCCGGCACTGACAGGTGGGTCCTTCGTTGCGCGTTTGTAAGCGCGGCAAGCTTAAAAAACAAAAGTGTGATACCACTCCTGTGTGCCACTTAAATATTTAGGAGAGAACATATGCAAGAGAGAAAGAATAAGTACGCAATATAGCACATTGAACAGAACACCATACCTTCAAGGAAACGGTAGAGAAACTTGTTTATTGCGTATTAATTCATTCGCAACCTGCGGAAACGAACAAGAGGAAACAAACCTGCGGAAACGAACAACCTGCGGAAACGAACTGATCGCCACATCACTTCTCGGGGCTTTTGTCGAAGGCTGCAAGTAGCGCGGATATTCTTCGAATATGCTAGGCACCACACCTTTCATAAGCCTTCGTGTTTTACATCCTTGCTTAAAATCAGAAGCAGCGAAATGACGACTGCACACGGTTGAGTAGCAGGAAGTGGTGTTCAGCGTCCAATTGTCTCGTGAAATGACTTTTATCCACTTTTGCCGCAACTCCTCGTCGCTTGGAATTTCGTGGAATGAAATTCCTACTTCCTTCTTTTTGCTTGAAGACTTGCAACCGGGCACGCAACAGTACGCCATCGCACCTGACGCGGGTCATCACAGCCGAATGAACCACGGAGACTTGTGTGCGTAGGCCGCTGCACGAGACAGAAACGAGAGAAACCGTAAACTAACATTCCTGATTACTTAGCGAAATTCGCTGATAGGGTGCGCGGAAAAGCCTCACGAGAAAGAAGCGCGAAAAATGATAGCAAAGCATGAAACCGGCCCTGCAAACACGAGGTGCAAACGACGTTGTTTGTTTACACGCACTCACTTATTGCCGCGTGTCATCTGTTCACGCAACACAATGAAGCAACAGTTAAATATCATACTTGCTGAAAGTACTACGCTGCGAAGATAGGTGCGCGGAAAAGTATTGCCAGAAAGAAGCGCGAAAAATGATAGCCGCGCTTGACAACGGCCGAGCAAACGCGGGGTACAAACGACGTTGTTTGTTTATACGCACTCAGTTAATGCCGCGTGTCATCTGCTCACGCAACACAATGAAGCAACAGCTACAATTATACTTGCTGAAAGTACTACGTACCGTTTTGGTCGTAAATAATTGGTGTTGCAAACGTATGCGACACGAACAAAGGTTTCCTGGAGATGCGTCGCCGCGACTGAATGCGCCGACTCGATTCTGGGATGCGAGCGCCCCTGGCGGACAGCAGACGCAAAAAGAGAGGAGGATGCGGGAGGCGGCCGAACGGGCCCGGCGGACTGACAGCGCGGGCACAGAAAATAAAGGAGGCTATGGTTCAGCTCAACTTAGCCTGAGGGTGTATGTATTTATTTATACAATATACAGTCATTAGCATATAGCCTAACCAGCACTGTGAGATCGCGGGGTAGGTCGGTCATAAAAATTAAAAACAATACAGGTCCCAAGACGCTCCCCTGAGGGACTCCTGAGAGGACAGGGCGCATGGTAGATTGTGGACTTCCCAAACGGACGAATTCATGGCGCCCATGAAGGTATGAATGAAACCACTGGGTTATGGAAGCATTGTTGAATATCACAGCAATTTTCTGTAGTAATTTAGGATGCGACACCTTGTCAAAAGCTTTAGAAAAATCTAAGCCTATGATAACTGTTTGACTACGAGAGTTTATGATTTGGACAAAGTTGTGCACTACTTCGGTTAGCTGACTAACAGTTGATAGACTTTGGTTGTAAGTGTAGAAGGTTGTGATGGTCGAGGTATGTCATCAGATGATTAGCAACAATGTGTTCGAGCACTTTCGAGCTAGTAGAAATCAAAGAAATTCATCTGTAGTTTTTACATCGGTTTTACAGCCAGATTTGTGTATAGGTATGATCTGCGCTTATTTCCACTGATGTGAAAAGCATCCGGTGTTGAGCGATGTCTGAAAAAGGAGCTTCAGGTATTTCGCAACCCAGCTTGCGTATCTGTATAAAAACTTGTTGGGGATGTGATCATCCCCGGACTTCTCTTGATGTCGATGTGCAACAAAATATTTAGGGCTTCCTTTTCGGCAATTTCTAAGTTCTCGAGCGGAGTACGCACTGACTCATCAGCAAAAGCGGCCGCCATATCGTTATCTAGGGTGAAAACGGACGCGAAAAAGTAATGAAATTCGTCGGTACGCACAGTGTTATTCTGGGAGGCCAGTGACGCTCTTGATCATGTTGGCGGGTTGACATAGCGCTAAAACTTTGCAAGAGCCTCTTTCAGAAATTTGGAGAGTTTAACACAAAATCTGAATTTAGATTAAGTTACCAAGTCTCGGAGTTGTTTGCTTAAGCTTTGAATAGTGCATTTGCTTTCAGGTGAAGAATTGGTTGAACGGAATTTTCTTTTTGGCTTTAGTTT
Organism: Rhipicephalus annulatus; assembly: GCA_013436015.1. NCBI lineage: Eukaryota > Metazoa > Arthropoda > Arachnida > Ixodida > Ixodidae > Rhipicephalus > Rhipicephalus annulatus. Next base: position 40,741 of record WOVY01012075.1, on the reverse strand, counting down.
CTGCTTTACATGGATTATTTTCTTGGGATCCAAGGGTTTCTCTTTTTCGATAATTATTGTACGGGAATGAATTTTTCTATGCAATGCGAGACCACGTTCGAAAAATATGGCCATAAATTGTCCGCAGTTTTCCCAGTCTGATCGAGTGAGCAAATCGTCATAGTTGTCAAGATGTTCCAAAACGGCCACATCGTCGGCCGCCTGAAAGTTGGGAACCAATTTGAAAGGAATGGGATGATAAGTTGCCCCGCCGCGGTGGTCTAGTGGCTGAGGTACTTGGCTGCTGACCCGCAGGTCGCGGGTTCGAATTCCGGCTGCGGCGGCTGCATTTCCGATGGAGGCGGAAATGTTTGTAGGCCCGTGTGCTCAGATTTGGGTGCACGTTAAAGAACCCCAGGTGGTCGAAATTTCCGGAGCCCTCCACTACGGCGTCTCTCATAATCGTATGGTGGTTTTGGGACGTTAAACCCCACATATCAATCAATCAATGGGATGATAAGTTCAGGGTGAGTATGGTAGCCTCGTGATCCCATATGCCACCAGCTACTTCGCAGCTTTGAACGAGGGGCATCATATGATGAGACATAAATATAAGATCAAGAAGTGTCTCACAGGTCTCAGATTGCCTGGTTGGTTCAGGTACCAGTTGGTTTAAGTTAAAGCAGAACCCAAGCTCTAAAAGATGCTCGCTACTCTTCACTTCAGTGCCGCCTGGGGAATAAAAAAGCCAGTCAATGCCCGGTAAGTTAAAATCGCCGACTAATATAATGTTATCATGGTGTCTAAAATTAGATTCCATAAGATTGCAAGTTTTACTAGCACGTCTGCTGGTAATTCGTGTGGTCTATAAATGCCACCTACGAAAACTTTGCGTTTGCTTAGTTCAGTCTCTATTCATATAGCCTCAATGTCATCAAGATCACTTTGATGCGGTAGTACTCGGCATGTTATATTTTTTTTAAACAAAATGGCTACACCGCGACCTCGCCCTCTACGGTCCTTTCTAACAATGAAATACCCGGAAGCTGAAACATCAGAGTCGGGAATGTCTCAATGAAGCCAAGTTTCAGTTATCACCATGATATCTGGGGCATGTTTAAGGATGACACTTTCAATTTCTTTGGATTTATTTAAAATGCTTCTAGCATTAACGTTAACGATTTTGAAAGGGTGAGTGACTGAATATTTCGGTCAGTTCCGATTTCCTAGTGGGATTATGCAGCAGGCGTATCTTTCATTTGTGGCTTTGTTCCACCCGAACAATTCATTGTTACCCTTTATTTTATCGAACAGTAGCTTCACTTTCGCGCCTTTTATTCTTTCTTCAACGCATGACTTCTAGAGGTTTCTGTGGATTTCTGCAACCCTTTTTGAGAAATCTTCACTGACACTGAGTTTAGTACCTTTAAACATATAGCAATGCTTGAGGACTTAATCTCTGTAGTTGATTACCTTGAGGATGATAGGGCAGTCTATACTGAGTGTTTTTTTTTATTGAGCCTGTGCACTCATTCGATAGACGTAAGATTTCCGTTTTAATCTTAAAAAAAAAAACACTTTCATTTAGTTTTCTCAACAGCACTTCTTAGGATTCCTGCTCCTCTTCTTTTATACCTCTGACGATGAAATTGTTTTTTCTAGATCGATTCTCCAAGTTGTTATCTGTTATTCGAGGTACTGGATGTCATGATCTTTAAGGCTAACAAGTTATTTCCGATGGAGGCGGAAATGTTGTAGGCCCGTGTGCTCAGATTTGGGTGCACGTTAAAGAACCCCAGGTGGTCTAAATTTCCGGAGCCCTCCACTACGGCGTCTCTCATAATCATAGAGTGGTTTTGGGACGTTAAACCCCACATATCAATCAAAGGCTAACAAGTTCTTCAAGTTTGTTGATCCTGTCTTGAGTTTCATCTAGGCTTGCTAGTTTGTTCTCTATTGCGGTAAGTCTGGTTTGAATTTGTTGGATACTAGTCTCAGAAGAAGCTTGTTTGTTTTGAATTTCTGTTAGTTTGGCAAGGATAGTTTTTTGTGTTTCAAGCAGTTTCTTGATTAGTTGTTCAGTACCAGGTCCTGGATTTGATTCGTCGCCCGAGAGAGCCAATAGAAGGTCAGCCGGGGTGAAACAATCAACCAACACTATAGTATTTGTGGACACGGCAACACAATTATAAATTGGTTATCACTACGGAAACAATGTATCTTGCCACTAACCTGCACGAACAAAGGAATAGTCGGTTACATAGTCACGACAGTGTTGTCGTGTCCTCTGGCACTAACGGAAGATGCTGGGTGTTTTTATACCAGGGGGGGAGGGAGTGGCGTTATCGCAGCGAGGCGCCAGTGTTGAGGTGCCCACCAAGGGTGTGCAGAAGATTTGTAGAAGCATGTATTTATGATGCGGCTATAGCTGATCGTCGAAGGGTGCATAACATTCTTCCGCTCGAGCTGAAGGCTGCGCAGTCAAGTGTGCAGTATTCCGGCGATCGTCATATCCCACACAGCAGTTCGCGGCGCCCGAAAAGAAGAGCCATGCGAGCACCCGCACGAAGAAAGGAACAGTTGGTGACATAGTCGCGACAGTGTTGCCGTGTCCACTCGGAGCGCGCCGCGGTCGTAGAAACAGTAGATCTTGTCTACAACAGTCGGGTACAGGGTCATGGTCCATGTGTGAAGGCTCGTTGAGATAGAGCCGTCCCATTTGTCTGCGATCCAGTATGTCAAATTTACAATCACTGCATTGACATCGGGCTCATTCGAACTGACCCCTGTGGTGGTCCGGACGTACTCAATGGCAGGCAGGATGGCGTTTTCTGTGATGCCTGTATTGTCCATGACCCAGGTCACGATTCGTTCGTTGCTGATGCCCTCAAAAGTCATGGGGGCGTCGCAAGGTATAGGGCCTTGGTTAGACTCAACGTCGTCATCACGGCACAGGTCACGGACCCAACTACAGGACCCGGGGGACAACACAAACTGGAGAAAAGGCTCATGTTCCGTAGAAGACCGGCCAGACACACATTTTACCGGACACTGTTTACTTTGCAGACAGCGAGCCAGCACCACTTGCCCATGCGGTGGGCCAGAGCCGGGAAACGCAGCCAATGATGGTATTCTTCTATGAGCAGACGAACTGCCCCTGAGTTGTTGCCAAGAATGACAGTCTTGGCGATGTCTTCTTTGGGTGCGGAGTCACGCTAGGCGGCGTGCAACCCGTTTCAAGGCCTCTTGGCCGTCGCGTTTGCACTGGGCGTGGGACTTGCCTCCCAGAAGAGGGCGGCGGTGAGCTGCCTCTTCTTGGTCACTGTTATGGTGGCGCCGGCGCTGGGCAAAATCAGAGACGGGGGAGACGGGCTGGCGCTTTCCTTGACGTATGGAGGGCCTGGCCATGAGGGCTGTGAGCTCATCGAAGTCTCTGGCCCCCAACTTGATGATTTCTAGTTCATCTTCAAAAAGCGCGGAAAACTGGTTCATCACCTCCATACTGTATCGGTCTTTCAGATTGACTGTGGGGGGGGGGGGAGGGTTCTTGTAGTTGAGGCCGAACGAGACCTCTTAGTCCACTAGGTAGATGTTGTTGATAACCTCCATGTCAACTAGAGCACCCCGGATCTCAATGTTGGGCTGCCCTATATTCTATTCGTCGGGGTGTCGCAGCATGTCGAGAGCCAGGCTGCTCTTCATGCAATCGCAGAACTTATCGGCGTTTGCCATCGTGTGCTGGCTGCGTGCGTTGTGAAACAGCCCGTGTTGACAAGGGGCCTGTGCCAGCACGTTGCCGTAGCCCGCGTAGGGGACGGTCTCGAAAGTGCTCTCCGCCGTCAACTCATCCTAAATAAAACGGTCTCACTCAGCAGGGACCAGTGTTACAGGGGCGAGTGGGGCTGGTGGTAGCTCTACGGGGCTGGCTCAAGCTGCTCCAGCATATGTCTTCTCTTTGTACTGGATGACCGCTTGCCGGCTCTTCTCAATGATCAAGGCACGATGAATTGCCTTCTCTTGTTCCTTCTTGTTCTTCCTCTGTTCTTCTTCTGCAGGATCTGGTCCGCGTCGTACACCAGGTTTCTTGGTGGCCTGCGCGTAGGATTCTTTTGTTGGAGTCGAAATGGGTGACGTTGCCCGATCTTTGCCTTTGCCTTCCGGTGTGGCCACCCCTGAGGTGGCGCTGGGCGCCTGTGTGCTTGTGGAGGGGGCCGGGCCATCCCGATGTGCCATCGAACCACTTGGAGTGGCTTCCAGGGAGGCGGTGGTACCCTCAGTTTCAGTGTCGGATGGTTGCGGTTCATCTAGCTCCCGTGCCACCTCGGCGGCTGGCTGTACTGGAAAAGGAGGGGGAGACCTGGTCAGGCTTGAGGAACGGCGACCCATTTCCTATGGCTTCTTGGGCCTTGGGATCTTCTTTATTGAGATCAACCTTGAGATGGTAAGCGATGGTGCTTTGTTCGCCAGCGAACAATGAGGCAACGTGGCTGATCTGTTCATACAGGGAAAGGTTGCGGAATGGCACTGTTGTATATTCAATGGTGGGCCTGATCTTCTCCAGGTGAGGTGCATCCGATATGGATGCAATCTCAGGATCAACATGATGTAATGAAAAAAGTTCTCGCACAATCTGACTAGATACGGCACCCACGAAGGTGTCGCGATAGGGCTTGCACAAGCGATGTGTCTTCGAGTCGAGTTTGTCTACCACCTGAGCCAGCCAGGGATATTTGTCAGTGAGGACTGCAGGCATGATGGGCCTGCCCACCTTGCCGAGGAAGAGGGCCTGTGGTCGCGGGGACGCTGGGCACTTCCAGACATGTGGGAGGCCAGTGACACAAGAGTCCACGACGACGGGGCCTGCCGGGCTCGCCTCGCGTTGCTTCATGGAGGAGAGGAGGGGGCACCCGTCACCAGATTGGTTATTTGCGCTATCACTGCTGGGTCGTTGCGGCGTCTGTCGCCGTAACCATCGCCTGTACCGGACCACAGGTCCTTGCAAAGGCCGGATCATGTGGACCTCAAGGAAACATTCCTCCCTCTTGTACTTCTTCGTGGTTCTGGGTTAAAGTCCAGATCAAAAGGCCTTTTCCGACCTCCCGACAACGACGCCATGACGGCGCCGCCCGGAGGGGTTGGTAAAGGTGCGCTGTCAGGCTGCACACACACCGCTTTGTGCACCTCCTGCTAAAGCTACGGTTTAGCTTGAGGGGCTTTGTTAACCGGGGCCCCAGGAGACCACCTGGGGAACATAGTGAGAATGTTCACAAATTGTGGTAGAACATTTCTTCTATTATGCCTGCCCCACTGCTGGTTTGAGAGAACTCACCAGTTATGTGAAAGTCTGGAGGCGAACGTGGACCAGTAGCAAGCACTTTGTTGCTACATTGTGCCATGAGTACGGTGGTAGAAAAGCATGTAGGCGGCCGAGAAAACATGCCAGCTTTTTATTTATTGCAGTTGGGTCACACGATTTCCGGCCAGTGCTCTGGCCCTCCTGACCAAGGTGCAGCCATACCAGCGATCAACAAAGATGTTACTGAGTGTGGGTGACCAATCCTCTCCCAGTCCGGTTGTTAGGATATGCTTGTGGAAGCATGCCGGAGCGGCCTAGTGTGTACCATGACAAACATGTAACAATTTTCTTGCCCTCGTCTACCCATGCGTAGCCTTATGGTCAGACAACGGGGCATGGGAACAGTGCTCACATTGCTTCACTTTATTGTGAATGCTTGGGTTCGGTGAAAGGCAAATTCCTATTACGCTTTCAAGAAGCAATTCCCTATAAACTTGTTGGTTATTCTCTTCATATGAGCCACTATGCAGCCACAGTCTACCCTCCTCTTCTCCTCTAACTCTCCCACATCCAGACAGGAAAATAACATAAGAGAAGCGGTCACAAGCCCGCTTCTACGCAAAGCAATGACGGGCGTAATGCCAATGAGAAATAAATGGAAAGGGGCAGAAAACTATCCAAGGCGCAAATTTTGTGGAAAAACACCAATTTGAAAAATGAAGAATGGGCGTGGTAACGCGTGTGGGTCCCAAGGCACCAACTTAGTGAGCACAAAAAGCACTCGCATAGGCCATTTATTGTACAAGCATTCATGTTTTGATGTGGATGCAATGATAGATGGCTGTCCCAGCCCAGCCGCGGTGGTCTAGTGGCTAAGGTACTCCGCTGCTGACCCGCAGGTCATGGGTTCGAATTCCGGCTGCGGTGGCTGCATTTCCTACGGAAGCGGAAATGTTGTAGGCCCGTGTGCTCAGATTTGGGTGCACATTAAGAACCCCAGGTGGTCGAAATTTCTGGAGCCCTTCACTACGGCGTCTGTCATAATCATATGATGGTTTTGGGACGTTAAACCCCACATATCAATCAGGTGGCTGTCCCAGAGTGCCTGAGAGGAAACTGTGTGCTTTCAATCATGCCTGTGATGAGCCAATGATTGGTGAAAATCGGCCTTTGGAGCTGCGATGTTATCAGTGAAACTGACGGGATATGTCAAGCTCACGTAACATGAGGCCTGGAACATGTAAACCATATTCCAGCCACCATGGTAAAAGAGAGCATGAGGCCACCAGAAACCTCTAACCCCAGATCCTGTCGCGCCTATATTCAAGGGTTGTCGTACCCAAACACTTTTCCATTTCATATGATGAAGGTGAGCGAAAAGATGGTGGAATGCATGATGTGGGAATGATGATGTGAAAGTAACGATTAGAAGCATTGTAATAAACTCACTGTAAAACTGAAAAAAGAATCGTAGTGCCAAAAGCAAACAAAAGTAAAATTCAAAATTAACCGTCACTCCACCGCAGAGCCGCACTTGCCCTGTTATGAAAAAGGAAGCAGTGTCTTAACCGTGCGATAGCCGTTGTGCCTGCTTTTCAGCGCACAATCATGCCGACTTTCGCCCATCGAGGGTGACCACACCTAATATGGTATCTTGGCATGGCGCGCCAGAGTGCGTTGTGTTAGTGCATTTTTTTACTTTACAGAACACGCACAGGTCAATCATTATAACAAGATGCATGTGGCACCCAAAAAGCATGCACAAGTGAAGAAGATGGCATGCTTGAAATCGCATGTTTGAAATCCGCTGCTGCAGGCTATGTGTTGAGGTTGTGCAGCAGGCCCTGGGCGGCCTTGCATCACTCGTGAGTAGTCAAGCCCTGATAGGGCCTCTGTATGCTCAGGGTTTCTGAGGGCAATGATAGTGCGCCGGCGTCATCACGACCACCGGCCACCACGTCTGCGAAAGAATAAGCGGCTGCACCCAGAGCGCGACTCGAACACGGAGTTCTGCAGCCTCGCGACAGGCCTTGTCCACTTGTCTGCGTAGCATGCACTGCGCCATCTTGCCAGGCCGCTGCCGTCTGAAACTCTGTGCACGCCTTAATCATTTCATTTGTTTCTGTAGTAATTAGTGCTCTCTGACCGTTCGAAATCTTCGTCTTATCCTCAAACAAAATTTCTTCTATATGTGACGTTGATGTGCCGTCACCTGCTACCAGAGCACGGCCACACCCGCGTCAATGGAATCTACTGACGCCAACGCACCACCTACGCGAGAAACCGATCGAGCTGCGTCGTCCAGTCCAGCGCAGCTACGAACGTATCGCATGTGTCGTCTGACGCGAAGTTGGGCGACACAGCACCATCACCACGAAAGGAACCAGAGCCGAGATAGAGGGGACGGGGGGGGGGGGGGAAGCCTCTGGAATAGAAAGACCTCTCGTGGACATATGCGCCAAAAGAGTCTGTGTGGGCTCAGCCATGAATGGCGCATACCCATGAGGGCGGCCATAATGGCTATAGAAACCAATGGGCCAAGAACCAAAAAACGCGAAAATAATTAAAAAAAGCTTTTGTTGACCAAACCGAAGTGCGAATAGAGTTCCTACACGTTAAAGAAATAACCCCCACTAAAATTTAGAATCGTAGAATAAAAATTACGATTTGGGACAGAATAAGCAGCAGCGGAGTGAACACCGACCAGGCAGAAGCACGGGCAGGCTCGTTCTTTTGCCTGGTTTCCCCAGATCATTCAGTCGACTATGGGTTCGACGACCCTTCTAGTCCTTGAAAAAGAGTGTTGGGTGACTGGTGCTTACCGAGAAACTCTGGCTGTAAAGGCTCGAGTCCCATGTGGTGCTCTCTATGCTCTACCTCCTGAGCAAAGTGACCGACTACTTAATAGTCAGTTACCTCAACCATTTCGATGCTCATGGCTTTGTTTACAATATAGAAGGTGGGCCTGAAGCATACTTTTGTGCAGCCATGGCGTCCACTCCACAGCCAGAAATATCTTTGCTCAGTCACGGCTGGACTGGAGAGGCGGGCGTGCTTTCCTTCTTACGGCCTTCTCATTGCGGCTGTTCCCTGCTCGCCGTGCACCCGTGGTGTCGTTGTTACCCAACTGCTGGCACCGCCGTCATCGGCGCAAACTGAAGGCAAGCGTGCGCTCGCTCCCCTCTCGGCCGTGAATTCTCGCATTACCGTATATACTCGTGTAAGGGCCGCACTTTTTTTTCGAAAATTTTGCTAGGTGCGGCCCTTACACGAATCAGGCCGATTTAGTACAGGCAGTACAGGCCAAAGGTCTGTACTGTTTATGCAACAGTAGCAGAGTGCAAGAGTCACAAATGACATGCCAGAAATGTTTTTATTCGGATTCCATTTCGCTGTCCTCGTTCTCGGAGGAGCTCGCCTCGGCGTCCGCGTCTTCCCAGAGACGGTCATCTTCGGTGCCGTTCATGGAGTTCGAAATTCCCGTTACCTTGAAGCTTTTAGCAACTACTTCTACTGACATGGCACGCCACGCATTCAAAATCCATTCACACACCTGTTGGAGCGACGCCCGCTTCAGCCGTCCTGTAGGGGTCTTCTCGTGGACGCCTCCAGCCATCCATTCAGAGTAACATCGGCGAAATTCCACTTTGAATGGTCTGTTGACGCATACGTCGAGCGGCTGCAGCACACTCGTCAGGCCACCGGGAATGACGGCCAAGTCCGTACGAGTTGCGGCAACTCGGTTCTTGACGCGGTCGGTCAAGTGGCCCCTAAAGCTGTCCAAAACAAGGAGGGCTTTCCGTTGTAACAGCCCTCCAGGTCTGTTTGCCCAGACGGTCTTAATCCAGTCAACGACCAGTTCCTCGGACATCCAGCCCTTCTCTTGCGCACGTACGACGATTCCCTGAGGGAACTTCTCTTTTGGGAGAGTCTTCCTTTTAAATACGACGTACGGCGGAAGCCTCCTGCCGTCTGCCGTGATGCACAACATCACAGTGCACCTTTGGCGTTCTGCACCAGTCGTGCGCACAGACACACTTTTCGCACCTTTTAAATCCACTGTGGTGCTTTCCGGTGCATCGAACCACACAGGTGTCTGGTCCGCATTCCCAATTTGGGACAGGTCGTATTCATGCTCCCTCCTGAGAGCATTCACGAAGCGATGAAACTTAATGACGTGGTCTTCGTACTCGCGCGGCAGTTTTTGGCAAATCGTCGTTCGGCGCCGAATAGAAAGCTGGTTACGGTTCATAAACCGCGTAGCCCAGCCCCGACTTGCCTTGAATTGTGCCGGGGGTATTTCCATGTGGCGAGCGATGCTGAGGGCTTTGACGCGTATCATGTCAGTCGATACGGCGTAGCCGTCCCTTCGTGTGTCGACGACGTAGTTGACGAGCTCGCTTTCGAGTTGCGGGTACTTGCACTTTTTCCCGCGAAACGCCTTTCGGCTCCTGTTAGTAGCGGCGAGGGCATCTTTCTGATTCATCCAGTAACGCACGCGCTTCTCATCGACGTCGTACTTTCGTCCAGCTTCCCGCTTCCCGTGCTCCTCGGCATAGTCAATCACTTGCAGCTTAAATGCTGCAGTGAATGATCTCAGATGCCGGCCCATCGTCCGTCACGTGCGCTGGCTTCTGCAGGGTTCACTACAACCAACAAAGTGACACCGACGACACCGATCTGAAGTCGCGCTGCCAACGTATCGACACGATGCTAGGAACGATGCCAACAAAGAGGCCGCACAAGGCAAATATGGCGGCGCGCTGTCAACAGCGTGGTCGGCGCGTCGGCGGAAGTAGAATAAAAGCGGAAAAGCGTGCAGCGCCATCTGGCTGTAAATGAACTAACTACACTTTTCTGGCGGGACATTTTGAACTTTTGTTTTTTTTTTTTTTCGAAATATCCGCTTTCAAAGTTGGGGTGCGGCCCTTACACGAGGGCGGCCCTTACACGAGTATATACGGTATTTGTAACAGCCATACTGGTAACACTTTCTGACCCTTTTTCTATACAACCACCGCACAGTTTTGTCTTGCCTAGTAATGGGTCCGACCCCGCAGGGGTGCCTGTGTAAGTAGGCGTTTGGTGTGTAGCGACACCACGGACCCGAGCTTACGGGGGAGTTTTGACTCCCTCCCGTGCCTAGCCGTGCATGGCTTTGCCGTGTCCGGGGAAAAGGGGATCCTGAGGGTTGAGCCGACGCTGGGTGATAGGACCTTTAAGGCCCTTCCGGCAGAGGCAACACACCCCTTTGGCCCCGGCTTCACGTAGGCGGCACCCCTGGGCTGACCCACACAGGGGAAATCGGCAGTCGTCTTTTCCTATCTCTCTCTCCCTACATCTTCGTCTTTATTCCTCACTTTTTATCTATCCTGTCTTCTAGTCTCTTCCGTTTACTTGCAAACTTCCTGGCGGCTAGGGTTAACCTTGTGTAGTTACCCAACCTTGGGTAGTTATATCTGGTTATAGCGGCGATGTATGACTGGTGCCTTCAAGTGTTTCTACCGTGTAGCGTCTCCCTGTTAAGCTCGGTGGTGGGTGGTCACCATCGCCGCCGAACATGAAATGCACGACATGGCAAAATCTTTCCCCCTTCTCAATGATCGGTCCCTGAAAAGGAACCGCACCGATGAAAGCTCCAAACGAATTGGAAGCGATTGTGACAACTTCCCACGCTTTTTAGTCATACACTCTCTGGCAGATAACGTCACTGTTGCAGGACTGTCCGTTTTCCTGATAGCTAAAACCCTCTCTAACATAATAGGCAAAAAGTACGACGCAAAAAAACTGTCATCTGGTGATCTTCTTGTTGAAGGAAGCCAAAAACAGCATGCAAACACTCTCCTTAAACAGAAGCAGTTTGCCCACCTGGACGTGTCTATCACCCACCATCGCAGTCTTAACACTGTTCAAGGCGTCATTTCACAACGTGATCTGATGCGAGAAACTGAAGCTGACCTCCTTGAAGGCTTTCGAGAGCAAGGCGTAGTCGCCATTCGTGGTATAACCATCAGGCGAAACAATGAAGAAGTGGTGACGCCTCATATAGTACTAACATTTAACCGCTCCATCCTGCCAGAATTTGTGAAAGCTGCGTTCCTTCACTGCAAAGTCCGCCCCTACATACCCAACCCTAAGAGGTGCTACAAATGCCAGAAATATGGACATTGGTCGAACACCTGTCGCGGAAAACAAACATGTGCAAATTTTGGTGATCATGAGCACCCAACCGAGAGCTGTACTTCCACGCAAACAGAGTGCCCCAACTGTCACGAGCCGCACGCAGCGTACTCCGGACATGTGAAATTTTCAAAAAGGAAAAGGAAATCATCCAGATAAAAGTAATGGAAAACATCCCATTCTCTGAAGCCCGGAAGAAGGTGTCGCTCTTCTCCGGAAGAACGTACGCTGACGCAGCGCGCCGGGGGGCCGGGCGGCGTCTAGTGACGGTGGGCACGCAATACAGCTTTGCTGATGCGTGCACATCTCTGCCCCCCACCAAGCAGCCCCAGGCTGCACCAACCTTTCGCGTCCCGGAGGTAGAACTTCACAGACCCCAGGGACCACACATACAACTGAGACACCTGTCTCTTCTGACAAACCTCCATTAGCTTCTGAGGGTCCACCGGAGGCAATGGAAGTGACACCAGGATCCTCAGCGTCTAAGATGTTGACGGAATCTCCCCAAGTGAGGCGGGGCTCCATAGATCGCCTCAGAGGGAAAAGACACACGCCAGTGAAGCCTCCTAATAAAGGCAGCGAAGTGTGAATAAGTCACGCTGTTTTCTTCATTCATAAAAATGGCTGCCGAAAATATCATCCAATGGAATTGCCGAGGCTTACTTAAGAACTTGGACGACATCTATGAAATATTTGCACAACAGCAACCAAACATACTTTGCTTACAGGAAACACACCTAAAACCTACACGCACTAGCCTTTTGAAAAGATATGTGGTATACCGAAAGGACAGACAGGGCGCTGCCCACTCATCTGGTGGTGTCGCTATCGTGGGGCAGAAAGCAGTTCCGTCTCAAAGCCTCACTCTGCTTACTGACTTGGAAGCAGTGGCAATACAAACCCTAATTTTTGGATGAGTAACAACCGTGTGTTCACTATACATCCCTCCAGACTACCAACTCTCTACTAAAAAATTTGAAAAACTCATCGACCAGCTTCCGCATCCATTTCTGTTGGTCGGAGATTTTAACGCGCACCACCCTTTATGGGGATGTAGAAGAACGGATTCTCGAGGCTCCTTAATTAAAACTTTCTGTTGTCCTCCGGCTATTGTATATTTAATAAAAAAGAGCCAACATACTTTAACGCAGCGCACAACTTATACACAGCAATAGATCTTGCTATCGGATCTCCTTCACTCTTGGCAATCACTGAGTGGGCTGTAATTCATAACCTCTATGAAAGTGATCATTTTCCTGTTTGTCTGAAATACAAAGGAAATACAAGTACAATGACTGCGAATGGAACCAGGTTCCGAGAACAGGGTGCGAACTGGACGAAATTCTGAAAACTCTCAAAACTATCGCGCTCATTAATTGAAACCCTAGGCATCGATGAATCTGAAGCGTTGGTCACGCTACACATTATACAGGCCGCAGAGCAATCCATCCCACATACATCTAACAATACACGGAACAAAAGACGACCTTGGTAGAACTCTGAGTGCAAAAATGCTCGTGACAATCAAAACAAAGCATGGTCAAAATTCCGCATGTATCCTACAGTCGAAAACTTGGTGAATTTTAAGCGTGCAAAAGCAAACGGTAGACGTGTCTGATGAGAGTCTAAGCGACAGAGCTGGCAATCCTTCCTTTCATCAGTGAACTTTTACACTGACACACATAAGTTGTATAACAGAGTAAGAGCACTCCAAGGGCACAGCACTCATCCGATGCCCCTTGTTAGTACTGCAGGTGATACACTGGAACACCAGGCAGATGCCTTAGGCCAACACTTCGAGTATATTTTCAGCTCAGCACATTATACAGACTCCTTTAGGCGATACAAACTTGCCGAAAAATGTAAACCTATTCGTGATGACAGGCCATTGGCAGGAGGGTACAATGCCCCCTTTACTATAGGTGAACTAAAGGCAGCACTGGCAAAGTGCGGCAGCTCAGCAGCGGGCTCGGACAGGATTACCTATGGCATGCTGAAACACCTACACGAAGAAACGCTTGACGTCGTCCTCATTCTTTTCAACAATGTATGATCCTCTGGACGTCTGTTTATGACCTGGAAAAAGGCAGTTATTATACCCATCCTCAAACACGGAAAAGAAGCCACACTTGCTGCTAGTTACAAGCCTATAGCGCTGACCAGCTGTTTGGGCAAGATGTTAGAAAAAATGGTGAATCGCCGCCTTGTGTATTACCTTGAATACAATGGCCTCCTTGATCGTCATCAAGCTGGATTCAGGTCTGGCCGGTCGACAACTGACCAACTGGTAACATTTGAATCCTACGTCAGGGATGCCTTCATTCATAAACAGCACTGCCTATCTGTATTTTTTCACTTGGAGAAAGCTTGCAACACGACATGGCGTTATAGCATTCTCCGTGACCTCCGATCTTTTGGAGTGTCAGGAAATATGCTGAATACTACTGAAAGCTACCTTTCTGACTGTACATTTGTGGTTCATGTTGGTAATGCCTTATCGAAGAAAATGGCGTCCCTCAGGGCGGTGTTCTTAGCTGCACACTATTCATCGTAAAAATGAACTTCATAAGCACCATATTGCCTAAAACAATATCCTACTCTGTATATGTGGACGACATTCAGATCAGCTTCAAATCATGTAACCTAGCCACATGTGAAGTCAGATTCAGTAGGCAGTAAACAAGCTGTCAAGCTGGGCAGACAAAAATGGGTTTAAGTTTAACTGTGACAAGACTGTTTGCGTACTCTTCTCAAAACCACGTGGCATAAGGCCACCCCCCAACATTTCAATTAACAGACAAACTATAACTACCAAAAAATATCACAAATTTTTAAATGTTGTGGTTGATGAAAAGCTCAGCTTTGTTGCACATATCAAACAGCTACGACTTAAATGCTTGAAAGCCTTAAACCTGCTCAAGATTCTCTCACATCAGTCATGGGGCACAGACCGTGATTGTCTACTGAACCTTCTCAACAGTGTAGTGCTATCACGTATCGATTACGGCTCGGTGGTTTACGAGTCAGCTTCAATATCTGCATTGAAGATGCTTGACCAAGTGCACCACCTTGGGCTTCGGCTGGCCAGCGGTGCTTTCCGAACCAGCCCGACAGCCAGCCTGTATGTTGAGACAGACCGGTGGTCACTAGAACGGCGACGTCAGTGTACAAGTGTCACGTATGCCACCAAGTGGCTTTGAAAGAGGAAAAGGAAGAAAAAAGCGCTGTCCCGTTACTGCCTCTCTTAAACAAGGGCACCTCCACAGTTAAGCGCAGGGAAGGGGGGATGGGAATTAGAGAAACGGAAGGGAAGAGGTAAGAATAGAGTGGTGAAATCATTCGATCACTCGGATCGCGCACAAGAAACAAGGCAGCACACGTAACCGAGCGAAAGACCGCCGAGAAGCCGGAGGCGATGAATGCGCCCGAGTAGCGAAAAAAAAAAAAAATCACACACACACACCACCGAACAGGCAGCAAGAAGTTTTGGGCGCTCCGCAACCACGAGGGGAGGGAAGAGAGTGTCCGCTCCGACGGGAGAGGCTCCGTAGGAGAAAGAAAAAAAAAAAGGAAAAAGGCCGTCAGGCAGGTGGGAGTGGCCTATGTAAACAAAGTCACGTGGGACTCCGAGGGGGCGTTAAGTTCAGAGCCGCGAGCTCAGCGGTCGTCAATGTCGCCGGGAGCGGAAGACGACACTTCCTCTCGTCTCCGAGCGCCCGAAGGACGCTTGCAGCAGCAGCCGAGCCGTCCCCCTTCACCGAGCCGTCCGTTCAAAGATGGAGGTGGCCGGAGTACTGCTGCTCGATCAATGCGCAGGTCTCCTGTATAAGGGCAGCCCGAGGTGTGTGCCCCTTGCTGTGTACACCTGGAACCCTGATCGAAATGAGCAGCCGGGAGTCCCAGTTAGGAGGGATAGGTAGGAGGCCTGCGAAAGAGGCTCCCGAGATAAGGCTGGCATACTCCAGTGCACTGCGGCCCATACCAGTGTCGGGCAGCGATAGGAGACGATGGACCAGTGCCTTGCCCCCTCGTGTCATGTGCATGCGCTCGACGTGTCGCAGAGCACAAGCCTTGGCTCTGAGCGAGAGGGGAAACTGATTCGTTTCGGCATAAGTCAAGCCCACTGGAAACGTCCGAGGCATTCTAAAGAGGCGGCAGATGATGCTACGGTGTGCTGTCTCGAGTGTTTCCCATTGAGTCGGTTGCAGGGTGATACAGGAGAACGCGTAAAGGGCCCTGGCTCCGGCGACGGCGTTGTACATCCTCAGGGCGATGTCCGGTGAACAGCCTTTGCCCCTCGCGAGGAGAGAGGATGCTGCTCCTGCGACTCTGTGACAGCTTAGCCGGTGGCTGGCAACTGTTGGCTTCCAGCTCAGGCGGTGATCGAGCGTGATGCCGAGGTATCGCACCGATCGTCGCCACGGCAGAACGCGTCCCCGGAACGTGAGGCGGCCAACCTCGTTCGCCCCCTAAGAGTTGGGTGGATGAGAAGCGCTTCAGTCTTGGCAGTGGAGAGCTGAAGCCCAATGCTCGTGATGTAAGCATCCACGGCCTCGAGAGAGCGTTTGATGCTCTGTCGCAGCTGCATCCCGCACAAAGTGGGTCCACTCGCAAAGAGGGCAATGTCGTCCGCATAGATGGCAATGCGCACCTCGTACTGCAAGTCTCGCGGAATGTAGTCCACGATGCGCGCGAGGGCGAGGTTGAACAGTATGGGGCCCAAGATGCTGCCCTGCGGCACACCAGCAGTGGACGGGCGAGGCACGCTGAGGTCGCCAGCAATGCGGACACGGAACGTTCTGCCCCCGAGGAACTCTTCGACGTACCCGAGAAGCCAGCCACACACACCCATTGCACGTAGAGCGTCCAAAACGGCCGCATGAGGCAGGCGATCGAACGCACTCTTGATGTCGAGGAGAACGAAATATCCGGCTTTACCGCGGAACTTTGCATCCTCCAGCGTGGTGACAACGTCGGAGATGCAATCCGCAGTTGATCGGTGGCAGCGGAAGCCGCTCTGGACGTCCGCCAGGAAGTTGAGGGCCGGAGCTATCCACTCGAGGCGCTTGAGAGCCATGGCCTCCATCACTTTCCCGGCAGCTGATGTAAGCGAAACCGGCCCGTAGAAGGTCGGTTCCGACGCGAGCTTGCCCTTCTTGCGCACCGGAACGACGATGGCCTCCTTCCACGCCGCCGGAAACGCACCCGAGCGCCAGACGCTCTTATATCCCTCGAGCAGGCCAGGAAGTTGGCTTTCGTCGAGGTTTCGCAGCATCTGGTACGTGATGCCGTCACTGCCAGGCGCAGAACGGTTCCTCCTCGTAGCAAGGACTTGACGGAGCTCGCCGATGGTGAAGTCCCGCGTACAGAGGGCCTTTGTCGCACAATCTCCGACGTGGGGGAAAAAGCACTCGGGAGCAAACAGTTCCGGCCGGTGATGCGCTGGCAGAGGGGGAAGCTGCACTGTGTCAGGGACAAGGACAGGGATGTGGAAGGTGTCGGCGAGTAGTTCCGTAAGCTGGGCTGTGGTTAGCTGCAGGGCGATAGCGATGGAGAGGACCGGAGCTTGCGGGGCCCGCAGTCCCAACATCGCCCCGAACACCCGCCAGGCGCGCCAATTGTAGAGCTGCTGTTCGAAGGAGCGGCAGAGGCTGGGCCAGCTTTCGGCGTAGCGATGGTGGGCGTGGCGCCTGCACACCGCGTCGATGCGGTTGTAGACTGTCCAATCCTCCGCTCTCTCAGAGCGTTCAGCCCGGCGTTGAGCACGACAACGAGCAGCCCGTAGGTTAAGCTGTTTGATGTCCGGCACCGGCGTGTTGGCAGGAACACGGCACTGCACTGTAGCCTCGCGCGCGCACTCGGCAATGTGTGTAAACACGTCGCCCGCGACTGGCACTAAAGCACACAGTTCGCGAAACCGTGAGAAGTTCACCACCGAGTAGGCCCGCGTCTAATCAGGCCGGGCGCAGAGGGGCTCGAGGCAGATGGGGTAGTGATCCGACCCCTCCGTGTCGGGGCTTCGGGACCACCGATAGCAGCAGTCTTCCATCACGAAGGAGAGGTCGATCGCACTAGGAGCCGAACCGCGCTTCAGGAAGGTGTTCCTGTCATCTTTAAGGGGATGGAGACCGGCGGCGAGGGACGCATCCAACACCTTTTGGCCCGGGTTGTTCACCCTCGCACTTCCCCACGCCGTGTGGTGACAGTTGAAGTCGCCGCACACAGCTGCCAAGACGGTCCACCAGTCGCACGATAAACTCGGGGTCCCAGAGTCGAGGGTAGCGCACATAAACACTAGCTATTGCCATGTCTATAGCACCAACGTGCACTCGCACAGCAACGCACTCGACGCCAGGACACAGGATATCGGCGATGTCAACTGATGACTGGGGCAGTCCCGCACGGACATAAATAGACGCACGTGAGCATCCCGGCAGATATAACAGTTGTGTGCAGCGGGGGCTTACACAGTCGGCACGTTGACACTCGGTTGCACTGTGATAAGCCACATAGCCGAGGATATTGAGCTTCCCAGCACGAACGTGCGTTTCTTGAAGAGCCAGGACATCGATTTCGCGCTGGGGAAGTGAGCGCACAAGCTCACGGTGACGGCGGCGGAGAGAACGGATGTTCTATTAGAGTATCCGCGGCCGTGGCTTCTTTGACGCACTATTCATGGTGTGTGATATCTTGATGTGCGCGCAAAGCTGCGAGGCAATAGTCGCGCCTCCTCGCGCTGCAAACCGTCGTCTCCAGGAGTGCGCGAAGAGCCGCGGCCAGTGCCGTCATAACGGTATCTCTTGCGTCTTTTTTTGGGGTGGGGAGTGGGGACATGTAGGCTGTGTGGCGGCTGGAGCCGGTGCTGCGGTGGCACTGCCCTTCAGGGCATCGCGGAAACAGCAGCCAGAGCGCATGGAAGCCGTTGCTGTCACTGAAGCCTCCCGTTGAGTCGCAGCTTTTGCTTGCTGGATGCCCTTGCGGCGCGTCAGTTTGCCCGCCAGAGGAGGCGAGGAGAAAGGCGGCCTTTCGCGTCAGCTGCCAAGACTCGCACCGAGGTTCGTTTGCAGGGTGGGATCCCTTGCAGTTAATGCAGCAGGGTCTTTCTGAGGTGCAGGGACCCTCCGCGCAGTTCCCGCCGCAACGGAGACAGCGCCTGTCGCGCGAGCACGTTGCTGTGGCGTGCCCAAACACACCGCAACGCGCACATTGTAGTGGACGCGGGAGGCGCGCCCAGACCGGTCTCTGTTGTTTAAAGAGCGAGAGCTCAGCTGGCACGATGGCTCACTCAAAAGTAATAACCAGCGTGGAGCGGCGCCGCGCACTCGAAAGAGTCTTTACCGCTGAGGAAATGTTCACGGCAATGATGTCGAGGGGAATGTTTTCGTCCACCCCAAACACCACCCAACACACGAGTTGAGGTCAAGCACCTTTGCTTTAACTCGGACATCAACAATGGTGCTTATCTGAAGAAGAGCACTGACGTCCGAGTTGGGGGCGGTGTCGACAGCGACGAGGTTGTGGCAATGATTGACCCGCACCCATTGTGTGGCTGGGAAACCGGCGAGGAAAGCAGCGATTGCCTCCGTTGATGCAGCCAGGAAGTGTGATTTACGGCCGAGCGGTCTAAAAATGATCGTCGGGCCAATGGGGTCACCGGCGTTCTCCTGTGGTGTTTGCCTAATAGGGGCGCTGGTCTCCGCTACCGCCTGGAAGGCCGCTACTGCCTGGGAGGAAACCGGGCGTGGGGCTGTATTCTGCTTTGTTGTCAATTTCCCCTTCTTATTTCTCTTTGTCTTTGGCAGGGAGGAGTCGATCGGCGCGCAGAGAGTTATCTTGTTGGGCACCTCCGTGGTGGGAAGAGGAGGAAAGCTTGCAAAGCCCGCCTGGGGTAGAAGGAGACTCCAAATGTTGTGGGGAGTGGCACCTCCTCTCTTAGTGGCCGGCTCAGTTCCTTTGGGGCAACGTTACTAGAATAGCTTCAGTTGTAAAACTCTCCGCCGGCGCCCCTTCTTCCGGTGTCTCCACTCCTCTGCCTGCCGCCAGATGGCGGCACTGCTCCATCTTGCTCTGCAGCAGACGCTCCGCCGCAGCCGGCTGTGGCCTAAATCTCTCGCGGACGGAGTGTTTGTGGCTGTTTCTTGCGTATTTTCACGTCTTCTGGCGTTCTGCGTTAAAGAATTTGTGATACCAGGCGAAACCGGTATTTACCCACAGCGGCTTGGTATACTTCCTCGCGTATTTCACTTCCAAACTGGGTCTCCGCCGCTGTTTCAGGAATGTAGCAGTTAGATACACGGGTACTTTTAAAGGCAATTCGATGATGCCCGCGTAAAGTTTGTGAAAGTGCCAGAGGCGCCCCAAAAGTGTTTACACTCTGGCCAATTCACACTTCATTCTTTACAGGCTGGTATCGCGTGCCTGTGAAATATGTGCGGCTGTTCGCCTGTTTCCGCCACTATCAAATGGTGGCTAGTTCACTCCTGAGAAGTAATGGGAAATTATCTCCGTCCCGATTTTTAAAAAGGAGATTATATGGCTACGGTTCCATGTACTTTACTGTCCAAGGACGAGGGCTCCCACTGTCTCTGAAGCGCGTGGTGCGTTGGAAGAGGAACGTCCGATGTGTTTGCTAATAACTCGCGGTCACCACCACAGCCGCTCGTTGTTAAAAGCGTGATTTAGAACCCGAGCGTATACGGCTTATCAATAGGATATGGACCACCGTCAATATTACAATGTGACTTAGATTTTAAACCTTCTGACCCTTGGATGTGCACTTTGAGGTGATTACAGTTAGTAACCACTATATTCAAAGTTGTTGAAATAAAAGTGTGTGCGCGTGCGCACACGCATTTCTATACAGTTAAACCTCGTTATAACGAGACGGGCTATAACGAAATAAAGGATATAACGAGCAAATCTTAATTCCCCTTGAAAGTCCCCATACAAACCAATGTATTCAAAACCTCGTTTTAACGAGGCAAAATTTGCCTGTTATGGGATATAACGAACAAATTTTGTTAGGAAGTTAAATTTTGAGCCGATGTTACGACAGTGCACAATGCGAATTTGAGACGGCGCGAATTGAGAACGCGAATTTGAGAACTGTATTTAGCAGTTCAAAACTCCCGCCACGCGCCCTCCAGCAACACGCGCAAAGCAGACGGCACGCGCTGTTCCCGGAGAAGAGGTCGCTGCACGTGCGCCGCTTGGCTACCACCGACAGCGGAGCGCTCCGCAGCTCCGCGAACATCTCGCCCTTTTCTTTTCTTTTGTGTCTTCTTTATATTCTTCCTCTCCCCTTTCTCATGGCGCGCTTCCTAATCTTACATACCCCCTTCCCCTTGAGTAACCGGTTCCTAGAGGGCAGCGCAAAAGAGCGCCCCTTCTGCCCCTTTCTCTTCACAGTCACTTTCTCTGCAAGTGTTGTCGCTCGCTGACGTGAGCCGCGTTGCTTTTGCGTGCGCGTTTCTTCTCTTTTTCGACCGCTTCCGCCTTATCTTTTATCGTGCTGCGCTCGTGATTCCAGCAACATGAATGCGCCAGGCGGGAAGCGAAAGCGCATAACGCTAAATCAGAAGGTGGCTATGATAAAAGTCGTTGAATCGGGGACCACGATCGCAAACTGCTTTTGACACGCCTCATTTGCCGTTGCACCAGACGCCAGCGATGAGCCATCAGGCGAGCCCACTGTGCCGGACGGTTTTTGCCACATCAGACGAAGTCGCTGCATCATGGACGGCATTTTGTGACGCTGGTGTCTTGCCTGACAGCGAGTCGTTTTGCGACTATGTGAGTGCGGACTCGGAAGTGGTGGCAACGGAGCAGCTGTTGGATGACGATATTGTGCGTGCTGTCAGTGATTGTAATGAAACCAGTGACGATGACTCTGGCGACGAACAGGAGACAAACGTGCCGACGGTGTCAGAGGCATTAGACGCGGCGGACGCACTGCGCCGCTACTTCGGCGCTCACGAGGGCGGCGAAGATGGTTTGAACATTGCGGCCGCAGCTGAGCGAGCCATCGTTCGCATCAGAAAGATGCATCAACGTCCAATTACGGACTTCTTTGCAGCTAAGTCTGCCTGAAATGCAAGCTGTGTATTTTGAAGTGCATTAAAACAGGTGCATGACTTTTTCCTTTTTATTTGGGAATGCGGTTATTTTGTTGCATATCACCGTGCGGCGGGATGCTATTTCGCCCGCTATTTTTTTGGGGTAAGTACAGTGCTTAATATTTGCGGTAAATGCCCGCTAAGGCTATAACGAAATATTGGTTATAACGAGCAAATAGCGGCGGCCCTCCAATTTCGTTATAACGAGGTTTAACTGTATTAGAAATTATCGCCATCCACGATCACGACGAAATATTGTTCTTACCCTTTTCCTATACTCCGTATCAATCCCATGTCGTGTGTTTAAAAGCTTTCGTGGTCATCCACCTTTACGTGAATGGAAAGGTTCACGAGTTTTTTGTTCTCTGTGTGTTACAATGCGACTTAATGTGATTGGGGTCAGTTGTAAACTAGCTAGTGAAAACACCTTTGATTTAATCTTATTTGGGTCAATTGTCAACTAGCTTTACGATTCAGAAAACGAACAGCCCTACGGTTAAGAATCAACAACTCACGTTTTGAAATGAAATGACTTTATTAAAAAAAAAAAAAAACAAGCGCTATTCTATGGGAGATATTCAGGAGAAAAGGTTGTGGGTACGCAACTTGACTGGCCCTAAAATAGATGTCAGGCTGCAGCGGAGCAGGAACACTTACTGCCAAGGGGAAAAAAAAATAAATAAAAAGAAAGAGGAGAGAGAGAGGAAGCAATGCACAACTGACAAATACTACAGCTTACAATCCCAGAATTTCACAAATATATATATATATATATATATATATATAATGTGGACATAGCTATAACACCTAAGCAAAAACAGAGAAACAATGAATTTTCCTTCACACAAGCTATGTACAATATAATTTCTGGCAAAGAAGAGTGCCCCCAGGGTGGAAGCCTACAGCAGCTTTGCCCGCTTTCTCGCTGCCTTTACTTGAGCACTGGAGCTTCAATGCTGCTCCAGAAATCTGGAGTAGAAGTGCAAGAAACTCCAAGCGGTCTGAGTTTCTTGCGCATCTTCACCCTGAACTCCATCAGAAGGCGAAACCGAAGGGCAAACTGTTTGGCCTGTACTACGTTCCCTTCTTTTCCTTTTTTTTTGTCCGGCGGCTTCGACAAGTACGAGGGAAGGTTCGGGAAAACTTTCGGCAGCGCACCCTCTATTAGCGTCCACTTGCCCCGTGGCACCTTGACAGTTTCTCCATTGATAGTGTGCACATAACACTTTTGTATGTCCTGGTCATAAAAATGCAGATCACACACCTTTGATTTTTCCACAAGTTCCCGGTCGGCACGCGGAATCGCTCTGTTCCACGCCGAGAGAAGCGTCGCGTCGCTGGGAGCAGAAAAGAAGTGGCGTTCTGACTTATTCGCATCGTTCCGGTAGCCGCTCGTGCAGCCAGGATAGTAACACGTCGGCATGGATGTCGGGAACACAACACTTCGGCTGGTGTGCGACGAAGGCTGCAGTAACGGAAAACAACGTGCGAGCGAGCGAATGCTGCGCTGGTCTGGCGCTGGTGCCGCCCGTCGACGCGGCCGGCGGCTGGGGAGAGGTGAGGCTCGATGCGACTGCAGCGCCACGAGGCGCACGGACAAGCGGCGGTTCCGCGCAGCTCCTGCCGAGTTTTACAACTGAAGCTATTCTAGTAACGTTGCTTTGGGGGACCCGCCGGAAGAGGGAGGGGGTTGTTGGCCTGAGGAGAGGGCGGGGAAAGACAAGTTGATAACCCGCACTCGCTCTCCCCTCGGGAAAGGGTTGTGGCCTGTGTGCCACTCTCTCCAGTGACGTCAGGACTGGGGCGGTCTGGTTGAGAGAGGAAACCAGTTCGGCAGCACGGATGGATCGCGGGCTGGGTGGGTGCCGCGGCGGCTGCAGCAGACGACGCTCCCTGCTCAGGCTGTTCGAAACTCGCATCACTTTCGCTTTCGGAGCTCGGTGAGGTGGCGGGTGTCTCGTGCTCCCAGGAGGAGGAGGAGGAAGTTGTCGTGGGAGAGGGGGAACTTGCGCCACTAGATTCCTCGTCTCTGGGCGGTGACTGCGGAGGAAATTCGTCAGTCTGTGCGAGTCTGTGTGGCTGTAGAAATGGCTGCTGGCTTCATAATGGCCGCCCCCCCGGCCTCCTCGGTTTCTTTGTGTAGCAGTCGGCCTCTTGGGTGGTTGCTGGCGTCGTGGACACGGTCGAGTCTGTGGCCTGGACGTCGGCGTCTCCTCTGGTTTCTCTTTGGAGTAGGAACCTTTGTGAGCCACTCGGCGGCGGGCCCTGGTGAGTTGCAGGCTGGCCATTTTGACGTTTGGGCTAGGGCCACATGTTTGTGGCGTAGAGTCCACGTGGTTGGCGGCCTCGTTGAGGTCTGAGAGGAGAGCCTCGGAGTTGTTCGCAGGCTCGTTGTTGCCGTCGGCCATGATATGTGGCGACAAACCTCAAATGGAGGTTGGGAAAAAATAAATAAAAAGGGATAGGAAAAAAGAAGAAAAACAAAGAGTTAGAGCTACATAATGCTCTGCCCCCCTGGGAGCCCTGAAAAGGGCTACGCTCGAGAGCGCGATCGTGGGAGCAGAACAAAAGGAAAAAGAAAAGGACACAGGCGTGTCAATTACTTTATTTAAAACAAAAGACTTGAAGGAGCGACGAAAAAAACACGTCCGCTCCCTCTGAAAAAAGATTGTCCTCACGTATGCCACCAAGGTGCTTTCCCATGTCGACCACCCAGCTCGTGCGCTATTGCAGGATACATCGAACGCCCTCCTGTTTTTGAGGCGACCATCAGCTACGCCTTCGTATCCCCTCAGAGTGGCCCCACACCTTGGAAATATGCACATACCTGTCTCCAATCTTCAACTAACCTCTCACAAGGACACTGTTGTGCCATGGGAAATGCAGGCTATCGATTGTGACTTGTCATTCCTAGAGGTAGGAAAAAATGTCCACCCAGTCGCAATCGATCAACACTTCAAGTACCTGCAGGCCTAATACAGGTGTGCTGAATATTATACTGATGCCTCCAAGTCCTCCACAGTCGCATGTGCGGCACACGGTCCCGCTTTCTCTGAATCTAGAACAATGAACGAACATACCAGTATATTTACTGCAGAGTGCTATGGCAGGGCGGCCACAACGCAAGGTACTAACCACTATAGGATCACGGCTATCCCGGAAATGGCGGAACATGGGGGAGGCCTTTATCCTGCAGTGGACGTAGTCAGGCTGATGATGATGATGATGATGATGATGCTATGGCATACTTTTAGCTGTAACGCACATTTTAAAGGAGAAAGAACCAGCCTCAATCATATGCACAGATTCTCTCAGTGCTGTGACTGCGCTGTCCTCCACTAAGATACTCAAAAACCCAGTTACTCATACAATTGGAAAGTGCATCATGTCAGCCCGCAAATCTAAGCTCAAAATGACGCTATGCTGGATTTCGGGACACTGCATCATTGCTGGCAATGAGATAGCAGACAAACTTGCGAAGTCAGCAGCACTCCGGCCGTCAGTTGACGTAGACACCATCCCGTACGAGGACCTGAGGCCACTCATCACATCCGGAATGCATAGACAATGGCAAGAAGAATGCAACGCAGCAAATGCAAATAAACTGCACTTAGTAAAGCCAAGAATAGGAAGATATGTGACTGAAACACGTAACAGCACCAAGAGGTTGCACTGTGCAGACTCGGGATCGGTCATACACATGCAACACACTCGTACCTTTTAAACAACTCTCCAGCACCACAATGTGCAAAATGTGGTGATGAGCTGTCTGTCGTTCACGTTATAATTACCTGTCCGTACCTCGAACCAGAAAGACTGTGTCACTTTCCGAAGCTGTACAAATGTCACATTCCGCCTCATTCACAATTTTTTCTTGGAGACGATCCCTTGTTTCCCCCAAAAGTAGTCTTAAAGTTTTTAGCTAGTGTAGGCTTTCTACATTCCATAACATATTCTCACTAATCTCGGCCTCCTCATCAATCCTGAGGGAACCGCTGAGAACTTTTTATCAAATGTCATGCAGCACACACTCCTTCTCTTGACAAGGACTGTTGACGACACGGCATGGCTTTGTAAAGCCCATAAGCATAGCCCGTTTTAAACCCATCACACATAGTCACTACACCTAAGTTTTAAGTCCTATACACTACGCTTTTATTCTTGCCACCCTGAGTAGACTTTTTATAATCAAATCGACCAAAAACCGTGTGTTTTGGCGCTCTTTGGCCTGAGTTGCCCTTGGCCACTAGAATCTACCATCATCATCATCAGTAATGGGTCCGAGTCGGCAAATAAGTTTCCGCGCAATGTGCAGTGTTTGCACAGAACGAAACGCCAGCTTGGAATTGCGTCATAATCCTGAAGCCGAAGTGCTGGTATTTTGTTTGAGCACCACTGGCATTAAAAACGATTAATGGATGGTGCTACACATTCGGGGAAAAGAAGTGTTTATTGACGGAAAATAAAAACAAACTGAGCATTTCCTTCACTAATACCGCATTATTTGAGAACTGTGATGTTGAACACATCACTTCTTGCTGAAGTAACTCTCATCTGGGACACAAATTCAAAGCCTAAAGTCTTTCCTAGAAAGCTTGTGCGCATAAGTTATTGACTTCTCGTTCTTGTCGGTTGTCTTCTTGGTGGAGTTGATCGGAAGTTTTCTCACAAGCTTCTCGGAAATCAAGCCGGCAGAGCATATCGCGTGGCTATTGTTGACGCCTTCCGGACAACGCAGCAGCGGCGATTTTCAAGATGTGGCTGAATGAGGATTCGTAGCACTTCCAGCACATTTGTACGTAGTAGGTGCCACGACAGCTTTCTCGAAAAAGCACACAATTTTGTCTTAACAGTGCCACAAACCCGTCTTTTAGATAGTGCAGCCTGCTAAATCATGGCTTTGTAGAAGCGTGTAGCAGAGGATCACTTCTCTCAGGTGTTCGAGGAGAAATTGAACAAGCGTCACACTCAGTCGCATATTAGCTTGGCGATGTATCTAGCAACATAAACCAAACCAGAGTACGTGACAGAGGTTGATGGAGTGTCTCGATATTCCGAAAGGTCGTTCAATTCCTCAGACAGACTGTGGTAGCGCAGCAGGCAGCTCTTCGGCTTCAAACTCAAGGTACTGTGAGCTTCTTGCCAATTGAGGCCTGAGACTTGATAATGCGATCAAGCGCAGTCGTCACTGCCCTAGCATGTCATTTCCATTTTTCCTCCGCACATGAATCTTATTCTTCCAAAGATGGCCTCAATAGGGTCACTGTTCAGCTTCCTCCGTGTAAGGACGCAGTTGACACCATTCCGCACAAGAAAACGTGCAGTTTAAACTGTAGACTTCGTCGGAAAGCGCAAGTCTTCTAATGTCTCACAAGGTAAGCCATCCCTTCCTTGTGCTATCGAGCTTTCCTAGGTGCCTTCAATGCAGCTGGTGAACTTGTTTTCAAGCCACATCAGCCGAGGGTTGTCTGTATTCAATATCTGGTTCTTTTGGCCGCTGCCGGCATACGTGGTATCATGGCTATCGAATCATTGTTTGTCTACATAAAGTGAATGGTTGAACTTGCTTTGCTGAACACGTAGAGGGTTGAGTCACCGCCTGTGTTTTCTTGGAGGTGCTTAATAGCTGCAATTACTTGTGGAGAGAATGTTTCACTGCCCGGAGGACATTCATTTTCTCCAGGTTTGTAGGCTAGACGTGTTTCTTGGTTAGGTTTCTTGCCAGTTTGACTGTCATGTCCTTCTGGTGCTCGTACAGCTTTTGGACAAATATGCCAGAGATGTCCCCTAAGCTGTCTGTCGGCTCTCGTTCAAAACATTGACTCCGAACGTTTTTTCTACGTGGCATGGAACGAAAGCTTAGTAGATCACCCGATTGGTATCATGTGGATGCTCCACTACAGTCGATAGGCAGACCATTTTCTACCAGCTTAAACATTGTAGTATTGGCGGAATAATTGTCCGTCACAATGCGCACAATTGAAAAATCCGTACACTCAACAGTGTTGATCACTTCGTTGGTCTATGCAAACAGGCCTCTCTCACTAAGTTGCTTAGTAAAATAGTATGAGCAGGGAATTCTGTAGGAGCTAGTGATGCCGTGAAGCACAAAGCAGAGGATCCTGTTTGCAAGGGTTTTCTTCGAGCGACCTAAGACTGCGTCCGATTTCCTATCATATATGTTCTTCGGCTTGATGCTAGCCTCGTCAATGATTAGCGTTGCCATATGCTGCTTAGAGCCGAGCGTGGAAGCTTCACAAACCAGTCTTTCTTTCATCGCAGGACTCATACCTATTGTTGTCGGGCTGGGTCCCATGTACCGCTGCAGCGTGCGCTTCGCTGGCAGTGTCAACAGCTGGGATGTCCGAGCGTGATCGTACCCCTTAGGCGAAAGAAAGCGCCACACGACACACACTCTGATTTATTTCCTCTGGTCAGCACGGTCGCTTCTGCCCATAACTGTCTAGTTGATGGAGAAAGATGGTCTCTTTTCATCCTTTGCAGAATCAGCAACAACTCTTTTGACACAAGCATGCCTCTTTTTCTACCGATAGAATTTTCTTGCAGCGTCAAGCTGCTGTTGGAGTTTGCTACACTTCGAACGGTGGTATGTAGCTTGTTCACGAAGCCTGCCGATGAGCGAAACATACGCACCTACTCGGTGGGCGTCTTTATTTGCCGTGATGCCGAGGTATCGCACCGATCGTCGCCACGGCAGAACGCGTCCCCGGAACGTGAGGCGGCCAACCTCGTTCGCCCCCTAAGAGTTGGGTGGACGAGAAGCGCTTCAGTCTTGGCAGTGGAGAGCTGAAGCCCAATGCTCGTGATGTAAGCATCCACGGCCTCGAGAGAGCGTTTGATGCTCTGTCGCACCTGCATCCCGCACAAAGTGGGTCCACTCGCAAAGAGGGCAATGTCGTCTGCATAGATGGCAATGCGCACCTCGCACTGCAAGTCTCGCGGAATGTAGTCCACGATGCGCGCGAGGGGAGGTTGAACAGTATGTGGCCCAAGATGCTGCCCTGCGGCACACCAGCAGTGGACGGGCGAGGCGCGCTGAGGTCGCCAGCAATGCGGACACGGAACGTTCTGCCCCCGAGGAACTCCTCGACGTACCCGAGAAGCCTGCCACACACACCCATTGCACGTAGAGTGTCCAAAACGGCCGCATGAGGCAGGCGATCGAAGGCACTCTTGATGTAAGGAGAACCAAAATCCCGCTTCACCGCGGAACTTTGCATCCTCCAGCGTGCGGTGACGTCGGAGATGCAATCCGCAGTTGATCGGTGGCAGCGCAGCCACTCTGGACGTCCGCCAGGAAGTTGAGGGCCGCAGCTATCCACTCGAGGCGCTTGAGAGCCATGGCCTCTATCACTTTCCCAACCGCTGACGTAAGCGAAACCGGCCCGTAGGAGGTCGGTTCCGACGCGGGCTTGCCCTTCTTGCTCACTGGAACGACGATGGTCTCCTTCCACGCCCCCGGAAACGCACCACGAGCGCCAGACGCTGTTATATCCTTCGAGCAGGCCAGGAAGTTGGCTTTCGTCGAGGCGCGGCATCTGGTACGTGATGCACTTACTGCCAGGCGCAGAACGGTTCCTCCGCATAGCAAGGACGCACGTGAGCATCCCGGCAGATGTAACAGTTGTGTGCAGCAGGGGCTTACACAGTCGGCACGTTGACACTCGGTTGCACTGTGATAAGCCACATAGCCGAGGATATTGAGCTCCCCAGCACGAACGTGCGTTTCCTGAAGAGCCAGGACATCGATTTCGCGCTGGGGAAGTGAGCGCACAAGCTCACGGTGACGGCGGCGGAGAGAACGGATGTTCCATTGGAGTATCCGCGACCGTGGCTTCTTTGACGCACTATTCATGGTGTGTGATATCTTGATGTGCGCGCAAAGCTGCCAGGCAATAGTCGCGCCTCCTCGCGCTACAAACCGTCATCTCCAGGAGTGCGCGAAGAGCCGCAGCCAGTGCCGTCATGACCGTATCTCTTGCGTCTTTTTTTGGGGTGGGGAGGGGGACATGTAGGCTGTGTGGCGGCTGGAGCCGGTGCTGCGGTGGCACTGCCCTTCAGGGCATCGCGGAAACAGCAGCCAGAGCGCGTGGAAGCCGTTGCTGTCACTGAAGCCTCCCATTGAGTCGCAGCTTTTGCTTGCTGGATGGCCTTGCGGCACGTCAGTTTGCCCGCCAGAGGAGGCGAGGAGAAAGGCGGCCTTTCGCGTCAGCTGCCAAGACTCGCACCGAGGTTCGTTTGCAGGGTGGGATCCCTTGCAGGTAATGCAGCGGGGTCTCTCTGAGGTGCAGGGACCCTCCGCGCGGTTCCCGCCGCAACGGAGGCAGCGCCTGTCGCGCGAGCACGTTGCTGTGGCGTGCCCAAACACACCGCAACGCGCACATTGTAGTGGACGCGGGAGGCGCGCCCAGACCGGTCTCTGTTGTTCAAAGAGCGAGAGCTCAGCTGGCACGATGGCTCACTCAAAAGTAATAACCAGCGTGGAGCGGCGCCGCGCACTCGAAAGAGTCTTTACTGCTGAGGAAATGTTCACGGCAATGATGTCGAGGGGAATGTTTTCGTCCACCCCAAACACCACCCAACACACGAGTTGAGGTCAAGCACCTTTGCTTTAACTCGGACATCAACAATGGTGCTTATCTGAAGAAGAGCACTGACGTCCGAGTTGGGGGCGGTGTCGACAGCGACGAGGTTGCGGCGATGATTGACCCGCACCCGTTGTGTGGCTGGGAAACCGGCGAGGAAAGCAGCGATTGCCTCCGTTGATGCAGCCAGGAAGTGTGACTTACGGCCGAGCGGTCTAAAAATGATCGTCCAGCCGATGGGGTCACCGGCGTGCTCCGGTGGTGTTTGCCTAATAGGGGCGCTGATCACCGCTACCGCCTGGAAGGCCGCTACCGCCTGGGAGGAAACCAGGCGTGGGGCTGTATTCTGCTTTGTTGTCAATTTCCCCTTCTTATTTCCCTTTGTCTTTGGCAGGGAGGAGTCGGATGGCGCGCAGAGAGTTATCTTGTTGGGCGCCTCCGTGGTGGGAAGAGGAGGAAAGCTTGCAAAGCCCGCCTGGGGGAGAAGGAGACTCCAAATGTTGTGGGGAGTGGCACCTCCTCTCTTAGTGGCCGGCTCAGTTCCTTTGGGGCAACGTTACTAGAATAGCTTCAGTTGTAAAACTCTCCGCCGGCGCCCCTTCTTCCGGTGTCTCCACTCCTCTGCCCGCCGCCAGATGGCGGCACTGCTCTATCTTGCTCCGCAGCAGACGCTCCGCCGCAGCCGGCTGCGGCCTAAATCTCTCGCGGACGGAGTGTTTGTGGCTGTTTCTTACGTATTTTCACGTCTTCTGGTGTTCTGCGTTAAAGAATTTGTGATACCAGGCGAAACCGGTATTTACCCACAGCGGCTTGGTATACTTCCTCGCGTATTTCACTTTCAAACTGGGTCTCCGCCGCTGTTTCAGGAATGTAGCAGTTAGATACACCGGTACTTTTAAAGGCAATTCGATGATGCCCGCATAAAGTTTGTGAAAGTGCCAGAGGCGCCCCAAAAGTGTTTACACTCTGGCCAATTCACACTTCATTCTTTACAGGCTGGTATCGCGTGCCTGTGAAATATGTGCGGCTGTTCGCCTGTTTCCGCCACTATCAAATGGTGGCTAGTTCACTCCTGAGAAGTAATGGGAAATTATCTCCGTCCCGATTTTTAAAGTGGAGATTATATGGCTACGGTTCCATGTACTTTACTGTCCAAGGACGAGGGCTCCCACTGTCTCTGAAGCGCGTGGTGCGTTGGAAGAGGAACGTCCGATGTGTTTGCTAATAACTCGCGGTCACCACCACAGCCGCTCGTTGTTAAAAGCGTGATTTAGAACCCGAGCGTATACGGCTTATCAATAGGATATGGACCACCGTCAATATTACAATGTGACTTAGATTTTAAACCTTCTGACCCTTGGATGTGCACTTTGAGGTGATTACAGTTAGTAACCACTATATTCAAAGTTGTTGAAATAAAAGTGTGTGCGCGTGCGCACACGCATTTCTATACAGTTAAACCTCGTTATAACGAGACGGGCTATAACGAAATAAAGGATATAACGAGCAAATCTTAATTCCCCTTGAAAGTCCCCATACAAACCAATGTATTCAAAACCTCGTTTTAACGAGGCAAAATTTGCCTGTTATGGGATATAACGAACAAATTTTGTTAGGAAGTTAAATTTTGAGCCGATGTTACGACAGTGCACAATGCGAATTTGAGACGGCGCGAATTGAGAACGCGAATTTGAGAACTGTATTTAGCAGTTCAAAACTCCCGCCACGCGCCCTCTAGCAACACGCGCAAAGCAGACGGCACGCGCTGTTTCCGGAGAAGAGGTCGCTGCACGTGCGCCGCTTGGCTACCACCGACAGCGGAGCGCTCCGCAGCTCCGCGAACATCTCGCCCTTTTCTTTTCTTTTGTGTCTTCTTTATATTCTTCCTCTCCCCTTTCTCATGGCGCTGAGGCGCGCTTTCTAATCTTACATACCCCCTTCCCCTTGAGTAACCGGTTCCTAGAGGGCAGCGCAAAAGAGCGCCCCTTCTGCCCCTTTCTCTTCATAGTCACTTTCTCTGCAAGTGTTGTCGCTCGCTGACGTGAGCCGCGTTGCTTTTGCGTGCGTGTTTCTTCTCTTTTTCGACCGCTTCCGCCTTATCTTTTATCGTGCTGCGCTCGTGATTCCAGCAACATGAATGCGCCAGGCGGGAAGCGAAAGCGCATAGCGCTAAATCAGAAGGTGGCTATGATAAATGTCGTTGAATCGGGGACCACGATCGCAAACTGCTTTTGACCTGCCTCATTTGCCGTTGCACCAGACGCCAGCGATGAGCCATCAGACGAGCCCACTGTGCCGGACGGTTTTGCCAAATCAGACGGAGTCGCTGCATCCTGGACGGCACTTTGTGACGCTGGTGTCTTGCCTGACAGCGAGTCGTTTTGCGACTATGTGAGTGCGGACTCGGAAGTGGTGGCAACGGAGCAGCTGTTGGATGACGATATTGTGCGTGCTGTCAGTGATTGTAATGAAACCAGTGACGATGACTCTGTCGACGAACAGGAGACAAACGTGCCGACGGCGTCAGAGGCATTAGACGCGGCGGACGCACTGCGCCGCTACTTCGGCGCTCACGAGGGCGGCGAAGATGGTTTGAACATTGCGGCCGCAGCTGAGCGAGCCATCGTTCGCATCAGAAAGATGCATCAACGTCCAATTACGGACTTCTTTGCAGCTAAGTCTGCCTGAAAAGCAAGCTGTGTATTTTGAAGTGCATTAAAACAGGTGCATGACTTTTTCTTTTTATTTGGGAATGCGGTTATTTTGTTGCATACCACCGTGCGGCGGGATGCTATTTCGCCCGCTATTTTTTTTGGGGTAAGTACAGTGCATAATATTTGCGGTAAATGCCCGCTAAGGCTATAACGAAATATTGGTTATAACGAGCAAATAGCGGCGGCCCTCCAATTTCGTTATAACGAGTTTTGACTGTATTAGAAATTATCGCCATCCACGATCACGACGAAATATTGTTCTTACCCTTTTCCTATACTCCGTATCAATCCCATGTCGTGTGTTTAAAAGCTTTCGTGGTCATCCACCTTTACGTGAATGGAAAGGTTCACGAGTTTTTTGTTCTCTGTGTGTTACAATGCGACTTAATGTGATTGGGGTCAGTTGTAAACTAGCTAGTGAAAACACCTTTGATTTAATCTTATTTGGGTCAATTGTCAACTAGCTTTACGATTCAGAAAACGAACAGCCCTACCGTTAAGAATCAACAACTCACGTTTTGAAATGAAATGACTTTATTTAAAAAAAAAAAACAAGCGCTATTCTATGGGAGATATTCAGGAGAAAAGGTTGTGGGTACGCAACTTGACTGGCCCTAAAATAGATGGCAGGCTGCAGCGGAGCAGGAACACTTACTGCCAAGGGAAAAAAAAATAAATAAAAAGAAAGAGGAGAGAGAGAGGAAGCAATGCACAACTGACAAATACTACAGGTTACAATCCCAGAATTTCACAAATATATATATATATATATATATATATATATATATATATATATATATGTGGACATAGCTATAACATCTAAGCAAAAACAGACAAACAATGAAATTTCCTTCACACAAGCTATGTACAATATAATTTCTGGCAAAGAAGAGTGCCCCCAGGGTGGAAGCCTACAGCAGCTTTGCCCGCTTTCTCGCTGCCTTTACTTGAGCACTGGAACTTCAATGCTGCTCCAGAAATCTGGAGTAGAAGTGCAAGAAACTCCAAGCGGTCTGAGTTTCTTGCGCATCTTCACCCTGAACTTCATCAGAAGGCGAAACCGAAGGGCAAACTGTTTGGCCTGTACTACGTTCCCTTCTTTTCCTTTTTTTTTGTCCGGCGGCTTCGACAGGTACGAGGGAAGGTTCGGGAAAACTTTCGGCAGCGCACCCTCTATTAGCGTCCACTTGCCCCGTGGCACCTTGACAGTTTCTCCATTGATAGTGTGCACATAACACTTTTGTATGTCCTGGTCATAAAAATGCAGATCACACACCTTTGATTTTTCCACAAGTTCCCGGTCGGCACGCGGAATCGCTTTGTTCCACGCCGAGAGAAGCGTCGCGTCGCTGGGAGCAGAAAAGAAGTGGCGTTCTGACTTATTCGCATCGTTCCGGTAGCCGCTCGTGCAGCC
The DNA here is from genome assembly GCA_013436015.1 of Rhipicephalus annulatus. NCBI lineage: Eukaryota > Metazoa > Arthropoda > Arachnida > Ixodida > Ixodidae > Rhipicephalus > Rhipicephalus annulatus. The sequence goes on along the minus strand of WOVY01012075.1, from coordinate 6,437 downwards.
AGGAACGTAGCACGTCGGCATGGATGTCGGGAACACAACATGTCGGCTGGTGTGCGACGAAGGCTGCAGTAACGGAAAACAACGTGCGAGCGAGCGAACGCTGCGCTGGTCCGGCGCTGGTGCCGCCCGTCGATGCGACTGCAGCGCCACGAAGCGCACGGACAAGCGGCGGTTCCGCGCAGCTCCGCCGAGTTTTACAACTGAAGCTATTCTAGTAACATAGCTTTGGGGGACCCGCCGGAAGCGGGAGGGGGTTGTTGGCCTGAGGAGAGGGCGGGGAAAGACAAGCTGATAACCCGCACTTGCTCTCCCCTCGGGAAAGGGTTGTGGCCTGTGTGCCACTCTCTCCAGTGACGTCAGGACTGGGGCGGTCTGGTTGAGAGAGGAAACCAGTTCGGCAGCACGGATGGACCGCGGGCTGGGTGGGTGCCGCGGCGGCTGCAGCAGACGACGCTCCCTGCTCAGGCTGTTCGAAACTCGCATCACTTTCGCTTTCGGAGCTCGGTGAGGTGGCGGGTGTCTCGTGCTCCCAGGAGGAGGAGGAGGAAGTTGTCGTGGGAGAGGAGGAACTTGCGCCACTAGATTCCTCGTCTCTGGGCGGTGACTGCGGAGGAAATTCGTCAGTCTGTGCGAGTCTGTGTGGCTGTAGAAATGGCTGCTGGCTTCATAATGGCCCCCCCCCAGCCTCCTCGGTTTGTTTGCGTAGCAGTCGGCCTCTTGGGTGGTTGCTGGCGTCGTGGACACGGTCGAGTCTGTGGCCTGGACGTCGGCGTCTCCTCTGGTTTCTCCTCGGAGTAGGAACCTTTGTGAGCCACTCGGCGGCGGGCCCTGGTGAGTTGCAGGCTGGCCATTTTGACGTTTGGGCTAGGGCCACATGTTTGTGGCGTAGAGTCCACGTGGTTGGCGGCCTCGTTGAGGTCTGAGAGGAGAGCCTCGGAGTTGTCCGCAGGCTCGTTGTTGCCGTCGGCCATGATATGTGGCGACAAACCTCAAATGGAGGTTGGGAAAAAAATAAATAAAAAGGGATAGGAAAAAAAAGAAAAACAAAGAGTTAGAGCTACATAATGCTCTGCCCCCCTGGCAGCCCTGAAAAGGGCTACGCTCGAGAGCGCGATCGTGGGAGCAGAACAAAAAGGAAAAAGAAAAGGACACAGGCGTGTCAATTACTTTATTTAAAACAAAAGACTTGAAGGAGCGACGAGAAAACACGTCCGCTCCCTCTGAAAAAAGATTGTCCTCACGTATGCCACCAAGGTGCTTTCCCATGTCGACCACCCAGCTCGTGCGCTATTGCAGGATACATCGAACGCCCTCCTGTTTTTGAGGCGACCATCAGCTACGCCACCGTATCCCCTCAGAGTGGCCCCACACCTTGGAAATATGCACATACCTGTCTCCAATCTTCAACTAACCTCTCACAAGGACACTGTTGTGCCATGGGAAATGCAGGCTATCGATTGTGACTTGTCATTCCTAGAGGTAGGAAAAAATGACCACCCAGTCGCAATCGATCAACACTTCAAGTACCTGCAGGCCAAATACAGGTGTGCTGAATATTATATTGATGCCTCCAAGTCCTCCACAGTCGCATGTGCGGCACACGGTCCCGCTTTCTCTGAATCTAGAACAATGAACGAACATACCAGTATATTTACTGCAGAGTGCTATGGCAGGGCGGCCACAACGCAAGGTACTAACCACTATAGGATCACGGCTATCCCGGAAATGGCGGAACATGGGGGAGGCCTTTATCCTGCAGTGGACGTAGTCAGGCTGATGATGATGATGATGATGCTATGGCATACATTTAGCTGTAACGCACATTTTAAAGGAGAAAGAACCAGCCTCAATCATATGCACAGATTCTCTCAGTGCTGTGACTGCGCTGTCCTCCACTAAGATACTCAAAAACCCAGTTACTCATACAATTGGAAAGTGCATCATGTCAGCCCGCAAATCTAAGCTCAAAATCACGCTATGCTGGATTTCGGGACACTGTATCATTGCAGGCAATGAGATAGCAGACAAACTTGCGAAGTCAGCAGCACTCCGGCTGTCAGTTGACGTAGACACCACCCCGTACGAGGACCTGAGGCCACTCATCACATCCGGAATGCATAGACAATGGCAAGAAGAATGCAACGCAGCAAATGCAAATAAACTGCACTTAGTACAGCCAAGAATAGGAAGATATGTGACTGAAACACGTAACAGGCACCAAGAGGTTGCACTGTGCAGACTCGGGATCGGTCATACACATGCAACACACTCGCACCTTTTAAACAACTCTCCAGCACCACAATGTGCAAAATGTGGTGATGAGCTGTCTGTCGTTCACGTTATAATTACCTGTCCGTATTTCGAACCAGAAAGACTGTGTCACTTTCCAAGCTGTACAATTGTCACATTCCGCCTCATCCACAATTTTTTCTTGGAGACGATCCCTTGTTTCCTTCAAAAGTAGTCTTAAAGTTTTTAGCTAGTGTAGGCTTTCTACATTCCATAACATATTCTCACTAATCTCGGCCTCCTCTCAATCCTGAGGGAACCGCTGAGACTTTTTTATCAAATGTCATGCAGCACACACTCCTTCTCTTGACAAGGACTGTTGACGACACGGCATGACTTTGTAAAGCCTATAAGCATAGCCCGTTTTAAACCCATCACACATAGTCACTACACCTAAGTTTAAGTCCTATACACTACTCTTTTATTCTTGCCACCCTGAGTAGACTTTTTATAATCAAATCGACCAAAAACCGTGTGTTTGGCGCTCTTTGGCCTGAGTTGCCCTTGGCCACTAGAATCTACCATCATCATCATCATCAGTAATGGGTCCGAGTCGGCAAATAAGTTTCCGCGCAATGTGCAGTGTTTGCACAGAACGAAACGCCAGGCTTGGAATTGCGTCATAATCCTGAAGCCGAAGTGCTGGTATTTTGTTTGAGCACCACTGGCATTAAAAACGATTAATGGATGGTGCTACACATCCGGGGAAAAGAAGTGTTTATTGACGGAAAATAAAAACAAACTGAGCATTTCCTTCACTAATACCGCATTATTTGAGAACTGTGATGTTGAACACATCACTTCTTGCTGAAGTAACTCTCATCTGGGACACAAATTCAAAGCCTAAAGTCTTTCCTAGAAAGCTTGTGCGCATAAGTTATTGACTTCTCGTTCTTGTCGGTTGTCTTCTTGGTGGAGTTGATCAGAAGTTTTCTCACAAGCTTCTCGGAAATCAAGCCGGCAGAGCATATCGCGAGGCTATTGTTGACGCCTTCCGGACAACGCAGCAGCGGCGAGTTTTCAAGATGTGGCTGAATGAGGATTCGTAGCACTTCCAGCACATTTGTACGTAGTAGGTGCACGACAGCTTTCTCGAAAAAGCACACAATTTTGTCTTAACCGTGCCACAAACCTGTCTTTTAGATAGTGCAGCCTGCTAAAATCATGGCTTTGTAGAAGCGTGTACAGAGGATCACTTCTCTCAGGTGTTTCGAGGAGAATTGAACAAGCGTCACACTCAGTCGCATATTAGCTTGGCGATGTATCTAGCAACATAAACCAAACCAGAGTACGTGACAGAGGTTGATGGGGTGTCTCGATATTCCGAAAGGTCGTTCAATTCCTCAGTCAGAGACTGTGGTAGCGCAGCAGGCAGCTCTACGGCTTCAACTGAAGGTACTGTGAGCTTCTTGCCAATTGAGGCCTGAGACTTGATAATGCGATCAAGCGCAGTCGTCACTGCCCTAGCATGTCATTTCCATTTTTCCTCCGCACATGAATCTTATTCTTCCAAAGATGGCCTCAATAGGGTCACTGTTCAGCTTCCGCGTAAGGACGCAGTTGACACCATTCCGCACAAGAAAACGTGCAGTTTCAACTGTAGACTTCGTCGGAAAGCGCATGTCTTCTAATGTCTCACAAGGTAAACCATCCCTTCCTTGTGCTATCGAGCTTTCCTAGGTGCCTTCAATGCAGCTGGTGAACTTGTTTTCAAGCCACATCAGCCGAGGGTTGTCTGTATTCAATATCTGGTTCTTTTGGCCGCTGCCGGCATACGTGGTATCATGGCTATCGAATCATTGTTTGTCTACATAAAGTGAATGGTTGAACTTGCTTTGCTGAACACGTAGAGGGTTGAGTCGCCGCCTGTGTTTTCTTGGAGGGGCCTAATAGCTGCAATTACTTGTGGAGAGAATGTTTCACTGCCCGGAGGACATTCATTTTCTCCAGGTTTGTAGGCTAGACGTGTTTCTTGGTTAGGTTTCTTGCCAGTTTGACTGTCATGTCCTTCTGGTGCTCGTACAGCTTTTGGACAAATATGCCAGAGATGTCCCCTAAGCTGTCTGTCGGCTCTCGTTCAAAACATTGACTCCGAACGTTTTTTCTACGTGGCATGGAACGAAAGCTTTGTAAGATCACCCGATTGGTATCATGTGGATGCTCCACTACAGTCGATAGGCAGCCATTTTCTACCAGCTTAAACATTGTAGTATTGGCGGAATAATTGTCCGTCACAATGCGCACAAGTGAAAATCCGTAACACTCAACAGTGTTGATCACTTCGTTGGTCTATGCAAACAGGCCTCTCTCACTAAGTTGCTTAGTAAAATAGTATGAGCAGGAAATTCTGCAGGAGCTAGTGATGCCGTGAAGCACAAAGCAGAGGATCCTGTTTGCGAGGGTTTTCTTCGAGCCACGTAAGACTGTGTCCGATTTCCTATCATATATGTTATTCGGCTTGATGCTAGGCTCGTCAATGATTACCGTTTACATATGCTGCTTAGAGCCGAGTGGGGAAGCTTCAAAAACCAGTCTTTCTTTCATCGCAGGACTCGTACCTATCGTTGTCGGGCTGGGTCCCATGTACCGCTGCAGCGTGCGCTTCGCTGGCAGTGTCAACAGCTGGGATGTCCGAGCATGATCGTACCCGTTAGGACAAAGAAAGCGCCACACGAGACACACTCTGATTTATTTCCTCTTGTTAGCACAGTCGCTTCTGCCCATAACTGTCTAGTTGATGGAGAAAGATGGCCTTCTTTTCATCCTTTTCAGAATCAGCAACAACTCTTTTGACACAAGCATGCCTCTTTTTCTACCGATAGAATTTTCTTGCAGTGTCAAGTTTCTGTTGGAGTTTGCTACACTTCGAACGGTGGTACGTAGCTTGTTCACGAAGCCTGCGGATTAGCGAAACATACGCACTTAATCGGTGGGCGTCTTTATTTGCCGTTTGAGGGCAGACACTATGTTTCTTACCAGCGAAGTCGTCCTGCGATTCGGAACGATCGACCGCGTCTTCTGGCACCACTTTTCTCTTATTGATTTTGGAGCAGGGACAGAACATCTAGATGTAGGCTCCTTACGGGGCTTCTTGGCACTCGGCACAAGGTAGCTTGGGTACTCGTCAAACACTGTTGGCACAATACCAGGTAGAAGTTTGTCAATTCGGCACCCAGGCACGTAGTCAGTGAAGAGGAAATGCCGGCTACGAACGACAGTTGACGCCGACTTGTCATTGACAACCATATTTTCTCTTAAAATGTTTTTCAGCCACTTATTGACCAGTTCTGCATCACTCGGGAATCGATGAAAGAAAACACCTTTAGTCCTACTGGACTGCAACTTACAGTGCCGTACGCAACAGTACACCATGGTCTCGCTGGCCGGTCCACAGCTAACGATTCACTGCTCTGCATTGCAAGCAGTATCCTTTAGAATGCAAAAGCTATGAGTCAAAAGTACTCAAATCACGACCTATCTGGCTTGCGGCATCTACTCTGTTGAACGATGCAACACACAACATAAAAAGACAATGTGAGGACGGCAGTTGCAAGCAGCTCCCCAAACTACAACAGCTACAACTACAGCGGGTCGCTGCGCCCTCACGCGGTGAGCGGTGAGGTTATCCACAGAGACGCGCTCCCATTGTGCTCGAAGCGATAGCGAAGGCCTTAACTCTTTCCTTACCGCCAGGAAAAGACCCGTTTTCATGTGGTGCAGAAAAAAATTTATTGTTATATAACAATGTTTTTTTGTTGATTGTAATACACCAAAATGTAGACAAATAAATGCACTTTCTAATGATATAAATACAAAACATGTGTTTGCAACACAATAGCAGCAAAAAAATCCCAAACAAATTTCTCGCAACTACCGCAAAAAAAATGTGGAAAAGTAAGCATGGTGGGCACAAATATCTCAGTAAAAAAAATTCAGATATACCTTTGTGGCATATTTACATAGCTAACTATCCTAAAAGTTTCAACAGTACACATAAAAAATTCTTAGCACAGAAAAAAAAAAAGTTAGCACTTGTGATCACGGGACAATTTTCTGAGGGTGCAAGAACAAAAATTTTATCTGCGGATAAAAAATATTTAGATGCTCTGCAGCCCATGAAAATGTAGAGGAATGAATGGTCTATTCAA
>WOVY01012074.1:0-100362 GCA_013436015.1 Rhipicephalus annulatus | reverse complement strand
ACTCCATCAGAAGGCGAAACCGAAGGGCAAACTGTTTGGCCTGTACTACGTTCCCTTCTTTTCCTTTTTTTTGTCCGGCGGCTTCGACAAGTACGAGGGAAGGTTCGGGAAAACTTTCGGCAGCGCACCCTCTATTAGCGTCCACTTGCCCCGTGGCACCTTGACAGTTTCCCATTGATAGTGTGCACATAACACTTTTGTATGTCCTGGTCATAAAAATGCAGATCACACCCTTTGATTTTTCCACAAGTTCCCGGTCGGCACGCGGAATCGCTCTGTTCCACGCCGAGAGAAGCGTCGCGTCGCTGGGAGCAGAAAAGAAGTGGCGTTCTGACTTATTCGCATCGTTCCGGTAGCCGCTCGTGCAGCCAGGATAGTATAACACGTCGGCATGGATGTCGGGAACACAACACTTCGGCTGGTGTGCGACGAAGGCTGCAGTAACGGAAAACAACGTGCGAGCGAGCGAATGCTGCGCTGGTCTGGCGCTGGTGCCGCCCGTCGACGCGGCCGGCGGCTGGGGAGAGGTGAGGCTCGATGCGACTGCAGCGCCACGAGGCGCACGGACAAGCGGCGGTTCCGCGCAGCTCTGCCGAGTTTTACAACTGAAGCTATTCTAGTAACGTTGCTTTGGGGGACCCGCCGGAAGAGGAGAGGGGGTTGTTGGCTGAGGAGAGGGCGGGGAAAGACAAGTTGATAACCCGCACTCGCTCTCCCCCTCGGGAAAGGGTTGTGGCCTGTGTGCCACTCTCTCCAGTGACGTCAGGACTGGGGCGGTCTGGTTGAGAGAGGAAACCAGTTCGGCAGCACGGATGGATCGCGGGCTGGGTGGGTGCCGCGGCGGCTGCAGCAGACGACGCTCCCTGCTCAGGCTGTTCGAAACTCGCATCACTTTCGCTTTCGGAGCTCGGTGAGGGTGGCGGGTGTCTCGTGCTCCCAGGAGGAGGAGGAGGAAGTTGTCGTGGGAGAGGGGGAACTTGCGCCACTAGATTCCTCGTCTCTGGGCGGTGACTGCGGAGGAAATTCGTCAGTCTGTGCGAGTCTGTGTGGCTGTAGAAATGGCTGCTGGCTTCATAATGGCCGCCCCCCGGCCTCCTCGGTTTCTTTGTGTAGCAGTCGGCCTCTTGGGTGGTTGCTGGCGTCGTGGACACGGTCGAGTCTGTGGCCTGGACGTCGGCGTCTCCTCTGGTTTCTCTTTGGAGTAGGAACCTTTGTGAGCCACTCGGCGGCGGGCCCTGGTGAGTTGCAGGCTGGCCATTTTGACGTTTGGGCTAGGGCCACATGTTTGTGGCGTAGAGTCCACGTGGTTGGCGGCCTCGTTGAGGTCTGAGAGGAGAGCCTCGGAGTTGTTCGCAGGCTCGTTGTTGCCGTCGGCCATGATATGTGGCGACAAACCTCAAATGGAGGTTGGGAAAAAATAAATAAAAAGGGATAGGAAAAAAGAGAAAAACAAAGAGTTAGAGCTACATAATGCTCTGCCCCCCTGGGAGCCCTGAAAAGGGCTACGCTCGAGAGCGCGATCGTGGGAGCAGAACAAAAAGGAAAAAGAAAAGGACACAGGCGTGTCAATTACTTTATTTAAAACAAAAGACTTGAAGGAGCGACGAAAAAACACGTCCGCTCCCTCTGAAAAAAGATTGTCCTCACGTATGCCACCAAGGTGCTTTCCCATGTCGACCACCCAGCTCGTGCGCTATTGCAGGATACATCGAACGCCCTCCTGTTTTTGAGGCGACCATCAGCTACGCCTTCGTATCCCCTCAGAGTGGCCCCACACCTTGGAAATATGCACATACCTGTCTCCAATCTTCAACTAACCTCTCACAAGGACACTGTTGTGCCATGGGAAATGCAGGCTATCGATTGTGACTTGTCATTCCTAGAGGTAGGAAAAAATGTCCACCCAGTCGCAATCGATCAACACTTCAAGTACCTGCAGGCCTAATACAGGTGTGCTGAATATTATACTGATGCCTCCAAGTCCTCCACAGTCGCATGTGCGGCACACGGTCCCGCTTTCTCTGAATCTAGAACAATGAACGAACATACCAGTATATTTACTGCAGAGTGCTATGGCAGGGCGGCCACAACGCAAGGTACTAACCACTATAGGATCACGGCTATCCCGGAAATGGCGGAACATGGGGGAGGCCTTTATCCTGCAGTGGACGTAGTCAGGCTGATGATGATGATGATGATGATGCTATGGCATACTTTTAGCTGTAACGCACATTTTAAAGGAGAAAGAACCAGCCTCAATCATATGCACAGATTCTCTCAGTGCTGTGACTGCGCTGTCCTCCACTAAGATACTCAAAAACCCAGTTACTCATACAATTGGAAAGTGCATCATGTCAGCCCGCAAATCTAAGCTCAAAATGACGCTATGCTGGATTTCGGGACACTGCATCATTGCTGGCAATGAGATAGCAGACAAACTTGCGAAGTCAGCAGCACTCCGGCCGTCAGTTGACGTAGACACCATCCCGTACGAGGACCTGAGGCCACTCATCACATCCGGAATGCATAGACAATGGCAAGAAGAATGCAACGCAGCAAATGCAAATAAACTGCACTTAGTAAAGCCAAGAATAGGAAGATATGTGACTGAAACACGTAACAGGCACCAAGAGGTTGCACTGTGCAGACTCGGGATCGGTCATACACATGCAACACACTCGTACCTTTTAAACAACTCTCCAGCACCACAATGTGCAAAATGTGGTGATGAGCTGTCTGTCGTTCACGTTATAATTACCTGTCCGTACCTCGAACCAGAAAGACTGTGTCACTTTCCGAAGCTGTACAAATGTCACATTCCGCCTCATTCACAATTTTTTCTTGGAGACGATCCCTTGTTTCCCCCAAAAGTAGTCTTAAAGTTTTTAGCTAGTGTAGGCTTTCTACATTCCATAACATATTCTCACTAATCTCGGCCTCCTCTCAATCCTGAGGGAACCGCTGAGACTTTTTATCAAATGTCATGCAGCACACACTCCTTCTCTTGACAAGGACTGTTGACGACACGGCATGGCTTTGTAAAGCCCATAAGCATAGCCCGTTTTAAACCCATCACACATAGTCACTACACCTAAGTTTAAGTCCTATACACTACTCTTTTATTCTTGCCACCCTGAGTAGACTTTTTATAATCAAATCGACCAAAAACCGTGTGTTTGGCGCTCTTTGGCCTGAGTTGCCCTTGGCCACTAGAATCTACCATCATCATCATCAGTAATGGGTCCGAGTCGGCAAATAAGTTTCCGCGCAATGTGCAGTGTTTGCACAGAACGAAACGCCAGGCTTGGAATTGCGTCATAATCCTGAAGCCGAAGTGCTGGTATTTTGTTTGAGCACCACTGGCATTAAAAACGATTAATGGATGGTGCTACACATTCGGGGAAAAGAAGTGTTTATTGACGGAAAATAAAAACAAACTGAGCATTTCCTTCACTAATACCGCATTATTTGAGAACTGTGATGTTGAACACATCACTTCTTGCTGAAGTAACTCTCATCTGGGACACAAATTCAAAGCCTAAAGTCTTTCCTAGAAAGCTTGTGCGCATAAGTTATTGACTTCTCGTTCTTGTCGGTTGTCTTCTTGGTGGAGTTGATCGGAAGTTTTCTCACAAGCTTCTCGGAAATCAAGCCGGCAGAGCATCGCAATCGCGTGGCTATTGTTGACGCCTTCCGGACAACGCAGCAGCGGCGAGTTTTCAAGATGTGGCTGAATGAGGATTCGTAGCACTTCCAGCACATTTGTACGTAGTAGGTGCACGACAGCTTTCTCGAAAAAGCACACAATTTTGTCTTAACAGTGCCACAAACCCGTCTTTTAGATAGTGCAGCCTGCTAAAATCATGGCTTTGTAGAAGCGTGTACAGAGGATCACTTCTCTCAGGTGTTTCGAGGAGAATTGAACAAGCGTCACACTCAGTCGCATATTAGCTTGGCGATGTATCTAGCAACATAAACCAAACCAGAGTACGTGACAGAGGTTGATGGAGTGTCTCGATATTCCGAAAGGTCGTTCAATTCCTCAGACAGACTGTGGTAGCGCAGCAGGCAGCTCTTCGGCTTCAACTCAAGGTACTGTGAGCTTCTTGCCAATTGAGGCCTGAGACTTGATAATGCGATCAAGCGCAGTCGTCACTGCCCTAGCATGTCATTTCCATTTTTCCTCCGCACATGAATCTTATTCTTCCAAAGATGGCCTCAATAGGGTCACTGTTCAGCTTCCGTGTAAGGACGCAGTTGACACCATTCCGCACAAGAAAACGTGCAGTTTAAACTGTAGACTTCGTCGGAAAGCGCAAGTCTTCTAATGTCTCACAAGGTAAGCCATCCCTTCCTTGTGCTATCGAGCTTTCCTAGGTGCCTTCAATGCAGCTGGTGAACTTGTTTTCAAGCCACATCAGCCGAGGGTTGTCTGTATTCAATATCTGGTTCTTTTGGCCGCTGCCGGCATACGTGGTATCATGGCTATCGAATCATTGTTTGTCTACATAAAGTGAATGGTTGAACTTGCTTTGCTGAACACGTAGAGGGTTGAGTCACCGCCTGTGTTTTCTTGGAGGTGCTTAATAGCTGCAATTACTTGTGGAGAGAATGTTTCACTGCCCGGAGGACATTCATTTTCTCCAGGTTTGTAGGCTAGACGTGTTTCTTGGTTAGGTTTCTTGCCAGTTTGACTGTCATGTCCTTCTGGTGCTCGTACAGCTTTTGGACAAATATGCCAGAGATGTCCCCTAAGCTGTCTGTCGGCTCTCGTTCAAAACATTGACTCCGAACGTTTTTTCTACGTGGCATGGAACGAAAGCTTAGTAAGATCACCCGATTGGTATCATGTGGATGCTCCACTACAGTCGATAGGCAGCCATTTTCTACCAGCTTAAACATTGTAGTATTGGCGGAATAATTGTCCGTCACAATGCGCACAATTGAAAATCCGTAACACTCAACAGTGTTGATCACTTCGTTGGTCTATGCAAACAGGCCTCTCTCACTAAGTTGCTTAGTAAAATAGTATGAGCAGGGAATTCTGTAGGAGCTAGTGATGCCGTGAAGCACAAAGCAGAGGATCCTGTTTGCAAGGGTTTTCTTCGAGCGACCTAAGACTGCGTCCGATTTCCTATCATATATGTTCTTCGGCTTGATGCTAGCCTCGTCAATGATTAGCGTTGCCATATGCTGCTTAGAGCCGAGCGTGGAAGCTTCACAAACCAGTCTTTCTTTCATCGCAGGACTCATACCTATTGTTGTCGGGCTGGGTCCCATGTACCGCTGCAGCGTGCGCTTCGCTGGCAGTGTCAACAGCTGGGATGTCCGAGCGTGATCGTACCCCTTAGGCGAAAGAAAGCGCCACACGACACACACTCTGATTTATTTCCTCTGGTCAGCACGGTCGCTTCTGCCCATAACTGTCTAGTTGATGGAGAAAGATGGTCTCTTTTCATCCTTTGCAGAATCAGCAACAACTCTTTTGACACAAGCATGCCTCTTTTTCTACCGATAGAATTTTCTTGCAGCGTCAAGCTGCTGTTGGAGTTTGCTACACTTCGAACGGTGGTATGTAGCTTGTTCACGAAGCCTGCCGATGAGCGAAACATACGCACCTACTCGGTGGGCGTCTTTATTTGCCGTGATGCCGAGGTATCGCACCGATCGTCGCCACGGCAGAACGCGTCCCCGGAACGTGAGGCGGCCAACCTCGTTCGCCCCCTAAGAGTTGGGTGGACGAGAAGCGCTTCAGTCTTGGCAGTGGAGAGCTGAAGCCCAATGCTCGTGATGTAAGCATCCACGGCCTCGAGAGAGCGTTTGATGCTCTGTCGCACCTGCATCCCGCACAAAGTGGGTCCACTCGCAAAGAGGGCAATGTCGTCTGCATAGATGGCAATGCGCACCTCGCACTGCAAGTCTCGCGGAATGTAGTCCACGATGCGCGCGAGGGGAGGTTGAACAGTATGTGGCCCAAGATGCTGCCCTGCGGCACACCAGCAGTGGACGGGCGAGGCGCGCTGAGGTCGCCAGCAATGCGGACACGGAACGTTCTGCCCCGAGGAACTCCTCGACGTACCCGAGAAGCCTGCCACACACCCATTGCACGTAGAGTGTCCAAAACGGCCGCATGAGGCAGGCGATCGAAGGCACTCTTGATGTAAGGAGAACCAAATATCCCGCTTCACCGCGGAACTTTGCATCCTCCTGGGTGGTGACGTCGGAGATGCAATCCGCAGTTGATCGGTGGCAGCGCAAGCCACTCTGGACGTCCGCCAGGAAGTTGAGGGCCGCAGCTATCCACTCGAGGCGCTTGAGAGCCATGGCCTCTATCACTTTCCCAACCGCTGACGTAAGCGAAACCGGCCCGTAGGAGGTCGGTTCCGACGCGGGCTTGCCCTTCTTGCTCACTGGAACGACGATGGCCTCCTTCCACGCCCCCGGAAACGCACCCGAGCGCCAGACGCTGTTATATCCTTCGAGCAGGCCAGGAAGTTGGCTTCGTCGAGGTTTCGCGGCATCTGGTACGTGATGCTCTTACTGCCAGGCGCAGAACGGTTCCTCCGCATAGCAAGGACGTGACGGAGCTCACCGATGGTGAAGTCCTGCGTACAGAGGGCCTCTATCTGTCGCACAATCTCCGACGTGGGGAAAAAGCGCTCGGGAGCAAACATTTCCGGCCGGTGATGCGCTGGCAGAGAGGGGAAGCTGCACTGTGTCAGGGACGAGGTCAGGGGCGTGGAAGGTGTCGGCGAGTAGTAGTTCCGTCAGGAAGGCCGTGGTTAGCTGCAGGGCGATAGCGATGGAGAGGACCGGAGCTTGCGGGACCCGTGGTCGCAACATCGCCCCGAACACCCGCCAGGTGCGTTGATTGTAGCGCTGCTGTTCGAAGGAGCGGCAGAGGCTGGACCAGCTTTCGGCGTAGCGATGGTGGGCGTTGCGCCTGCACACCACGTCAATGCGGTTGTAGACTGTCCAATCCTCCGCTCTCTCAGAGCGTTGAGCACGACGACGAGCAGCCCCTAGGTTAAGCTGTTTGATGTCCGGCACTGGCGTGTTGGCAGGAACACGGCACTTCACTGTAGCCTCGCGCGCGCACTCGGCAATGTGTGTAAACACGTCGCCCGCCACTGGCACTAAAGCACACAGTTCGCGAAACCGTGAGAAGTTCACCACCGAGTAGGCCCGCATCTGATCAGGCCGGGCGCAGAGGCACTCGAGGCAGATGGGGGTAGTGATCCGACCCCTCCGTGTCGGGGCTTCGGGACCACCGATAGCGGCAGTCTTCCATCACGAAGGAGAGGTCGATCGCACTAGGAGCCGAACCGCGCTTCAGGAAGGTGTTCCTGCCATCGTTGAGGAGATGGAGACCGGCGGCGAGGGACGCATCCAACACCTTCCGGCCCGGGTGGTTCATCCTCGCACTTCTCTACGCCGTGTGGTGACAGTTTAAGTCGCCGCACACAGCTGCCGAAGTGCCAAGACGGTCCACCAGTCGCACGATAAACTCGGGGTCTCAGAGGCGAGGGTAGCGCACATAAACACTAGCTATTGCCGTGTCTATAGCACCAACGTGCACTCGCACAGCAACGCACTCGACGCCAGGACACAGGATATCGGCGATGTCAACTGATGACTGGGGCAGTCCCGCACGGACGTAAATAGACGCACGTGAGCATCCCGGCAGATGTAACAGTTGTGTGCAGCAGGGGCTTACACAGTCGGCACGTTGACACTCGGTTGCACTGTGATAAGCCACATAGCCGAGGATATTGAGCTCCCCAGCACGAACGTGCGTTTCCTGAAGAGCCAGGACATCGATTTCGCGCTGGGGAAGTGAGCGCACAAGCTCACGGTGACGGCGGCGGAGAGAACGGATGTTCCATTGGAGTATCCGCGACCGTGGCTTCTTTGACGCACTATTCATGGTGTGTGATATCTTGATGTGCGCGCAAAGCTGCCAGGCAATAGTCGCGCCTCCTCGCGCTACAAACCGTCATCTCCAGGAGTGCGCGAAGAGCCGCAGCCAGTGCCGTCATGACCGTATCTCTTGCGTCTTTTTTGGGGTGGGGAGGGGGACATGTAGGCTGTGTGGCGGCTGGAGCCGGTGCTGCGGTGGCACTGCCCTTCAGGGCATCGCGGAAACAGCAGCCAGAGCGCGTGGAAGCCGTTGCTGTCACTGAAGCCTCCCATTGAGTCGCAGCTTTTGCTTGCTGGATGGCCTTGCGGCACGTCAGTTTGCCCGCCAGAGGAGGCGAGGAGAAAGGCGGCCTTTCGCGTCAGCTGCCAAGACTCGCACCGAGGTTCGTTTGCAGGGTGGGATCCCTTGCAGGTAATGCAGCGGGGTCTCTCTGAGGTGCAGGGACCCTCCGCGCGGTTCCCGCCGCAACGGAGGCAGCGCCTGTCGCGCGAGCACGTTGCTGTGGCGTGCCCAAACACACCGCAACGCGCACATTGTAGTGGACGCGGGAGGCGCGCCCAGACCGGTCTCTGTTGTTCAAAGAGCGAGAGCTCAGCTGGCACGATGGCTCACTCAAAAGTAATAACCAGCGTGGAGCGGCGCCGCGCACTCGAAAGAGTCTTTACTGCTGAGGAAATGTTCACGGCAATGATGTCGAGGGGAATGTTTTCGTCCACCCCAAACACCACCCAACACACGAGTTGAGGTCAAGCACCTTTGCTTTAACTCGGACATCAACAATGGTGCTTATCTGAAGAAGAGCACTGACGTCCGAGTTGGGGGGCGGTGTCGACAGCGACGAGGTTGCGGCGATGATTGACCCGCACCCGTTGTGTGGCTGGGAAACCGGCGAGGAAAGCAGCGATTGCCTCCGTTGATGCAGCCAGGAAGTGTGACTTACGGCCGAGCGGTCTAAAAATGATCGTCCAGCCGATGGGGTCACCGGCGTGCTCCGGTGGTGTTTGCCTAATAGGGGCGCTGATCACCGCTACCGCCTGGAAGGCCGCTACCGCCTGGGAGGAAACCAGGCGTGGGGCTGTATTCTGCTTTGTTGTCAATTTCCCCTTCTTATTTCCCTTTGTCTTTGGCAGGGAGGAGTCGGATGGCGCGCAGAGAGTTATCTTGTTGGGCGCCTCCGTGGTGGGAAGAGGAGGAAAGCTTGCAAAGCCCGCCTGGGGGAGAAGGAGACTCCAAATGTTGTGGGGAGTGGCACCTCCTCTCTTAGTGGCCGGCTCAGTTCCTTTGGGGCAACGTTACTAGAATAGCTTCAGTTGTAAAACTCTCCGCCGGCGCCCCTTCTTCCGGTGTCTCCACTCCTCTGCCCGCCGCCAGATGGCGGCACTGCTCTATCTTGCTCCGCAGCAGACGCTCCGCCGCAGCCGGCTGCGGCCTAAATCTCTCGCGGACGGAGTGTTTGTGGCTGTTTCTTACGTATTTTCACGTCTTCTGGTGTTCTGCGTTAAAGAATTTGTGATACCAGGCGAAACCGGTATTTACCCACAGCGGCTTGGTATACTTCCTCGCGTATTTCACTTTCAAACTGGGTCTCCGCCGCTGTTTCAGGAATGTAGCAGTTAGATACACCGGTACTTTTAAAGGCAATTCGATGATGCCCGCATAAAGTTTGTGAAAGTGCCAGAGGCGCCCCAAAAGTGTTTACACTCTGGCCAATTCACACTTCATTCTTTACAGGCTGGTATCGCGTGCCTGTGAAATATGTGCGGCTGTTCGCCTGTTTCCGCCACTATCAAATGGTGGCTAGTTCACTCCTGAGAAGTAATGGGGGAAATTATCTCCGTCCCGATTTTTAAAGTGGAGATTATATGGCTACGGTTCCATGTACTTTACTGTCCAAGGACGAGGGCTCCCACTGTCTCTGAAGCGCGTGGTGCGTTGGAAGAGGAACGTCCGATGTGTTGCTAATAACTCGCGGTCACCACCACAGCCGCTCGTTGTTAAAAGCGTGATTTAGAACCCGAGCGTATACGGCTTATCAATAGGATATGGACCACCGTCAATATTACAATGTGACTTAGATTTTAAACCTTCTGACCCTTGGATGTGCACTTTGAGGTGATTACAGTTAGTAACCACTATATTCAAAGTTGTTGAAATAAAAGTGTGTGCGCGTGCGCACACGCATTTCTATACAGTTAAACCTCGTTATAACGAGACGGGCTATAACGAAATAAAGGATATAACGAGCAAATCTTAATTCCCCTTGAAAGTCCCCATACAAACCAATGTATTCAAAACCTCGTTTTAACGAGGCAAAATTTGCCTGTTATGGGATATAACGAACAAATTTTGTTAGGAAGTTAAATTTTGAGCCGATGTTACGACAGTGCACAATGCGAATTTGAGACGGCGCGAATTGAGAACGCGAATTTGAGAACTGTATTTAGCAGTTCAAAACTCCCGCCACGCGCCCTCTAGCAACACGCGCAAAGCAGACGGCACGCGCTGTTTCCGGAGAAGAGGTCGCTGCACGTGCGCCGCTTGGCTACCACCGACAGCGGAGCGCTCCGCAGCTCCGCGAACATCTCGCCCTTTCTTTTCTTTTGTGTCTTCTTTATATTCTTCCTCTCCCTTTCTCATGGCGCTGAGGCGCGCTTTCTAATCTTACATACCCCCTTCCCCTTGAGTAACCGGTTCCTAGAGGGCAGCGCAAAAGAGCGCCCCTTCTGCCCCTTTCTCTTCATAGTCACTTTCTCTGCAAGTGTTGTCGCTCGCTGACGTGAGCCGCGTTGCTTTTGCGTGCGTGTTTCTTCTCTTTTTCGACCGCTTCCGCCTTATCTTTTATCGTGCTGCGCTCGTGATTCCAGCAACATGAATGCGCCAGGCGGGAAGCGAAAGCGCATAACGCTAAATCAGAAGGTGGCTATGATAAATGTCGTTGAATCGGGGACCACGATCGCAAACTGCTTTTGACCTGCCTCATTTGCCGTTGCACCAGACGCCAGCGATGAGCCATCAGACGAGCCCACTGTGCCGGACGGTTTTGCCAAATCAGACGGAGTCGCTGCATCCTGGACGGCACTTTGTGACGCTGGTGTCTTGCCTGACAGCGAGTCGTTTTGCGACTATGTGAGTGCGGACTCGGAAGTGGTGGCAACGGAGCAGCTGTTGGATGACGATATTGTGCGTGCTGTCAGTGATTGTAATGAAACCAGTGACGATGACTCTGTCGACGAACAGGAGACAAACGTGCCGACGGCGTCAGAGGCATTAGACGCGGCGGACGCACTGCGCCGCTACTTCGGCGCTCACGAGGGCGGCGAAGATGGTTTGAACATTGCGGCCGCAGCTGAGCGAGCCATCGTTCGCATCAGAGAAAGATGCATCAACGTCCAATTACGGACTTCTTTGCAGCTAAGTCTGCCTGAAAAGCAAGCTGTGTTTTGAAGTGCATTAAAACAGGTGCATGACCTTTTTCTTTTTATTTGGGAATGCGGTTATTTTGTTGCATACCACCGTGCGGCGGGATGCTATTTCGCCCGCTATTTTTTTGGGGTAAGTACAGTGCATAATATTTGCGGTAAATGCCCGCTAAGGCTATAACGAAATATTGGTTATAACGAGCAAATAGCGGCGGCCCTCCAATTTCGTTATAACGAGTTTTGACTGTATTAGAAATTATCGCCATCCACGATCACGACGAAATATTGTTCTTACCCTTTTCCTATACTCCGTATCAATCCCATGTCGTGTGTTAAAAGCTTTCGTGGTCATCCACCTTTACGTGAATGGAAAGGTTCACGAGTTTTTTGTTCTCTGTGTGTTACAATGCGACTTAATGTGATTGGGGTCAGTTGTAAACTAGCTAGTGAAAACAACCTTTGATTAATCTATTTGGGGTCACTTGTCAACTAGCTTTACGATTCAGAAAAAACGAACAGCCCTACCGTTAAGAATCAACAACTCACGTTTTGAAATGAAATGACTTTATTTAAAAAAAAAAAACAAGCGCTATTCTATGGGAGATATTCAGGAGAAAAGGTTGTGGGTACGCAACTTGACTGGCCCTAAAATAGATGGCAGGCTGCAGCGGAGCAGGAACACTTACTGCCAAGGGAAAAAAAAATAAATAAAAAGAAAGAGGAGAGAGAGAGGAAGCAATGCACAACTGACAAATACTACAGGTTACAATCCCAGAATTTCACAAATATATATATATATATATATATATATATATATATATATATATATATATATATGTGTGGACATAGCTATAACATCTAAGCAAAAACAGACAAACAATGAAAATTTCCTTCACACAAGCTATGTACAATATAATTTCTGGCAAAGAAGAGTGCCCCCAGGGTGGAAGCCTACAGCAGCTTTGCCCGCTTTCTCGCTGCCTTTACTTGAGCACTGGAACTTCAATGCTGCTCCAGAAATCTGGAGTAGAAGTGCAAGAAACTCCAAGCGGTCTGAGTTTCTTGCGCATCTTCACCCTGAACTTCATCAGAAGGCGAAACCGAAGGGCAAACTGTTTGGCCTGTACTACGTTCCCTTCTTTTCCTTTTTTTTGTCCGGCGGCTTCGACAGGTACGAGGGAAGGTTCGGGAAAACTTTCGGCAGCGCACCCTCTATTAGCGTCCACTTGCCCCGTGGCACCTTGACAGTTTCTCCATTGATAGTGTGCACATAACACTTTTGTATGTCCTGGTCATAAAAATGCAGATCACACACCTTTGATTTTTCCACAAGTTCCCGGTCGGCACGCGGAATCGCTTTGTTCCACGCCGAGAGAAGCGTCGCGTCGCTGGGAGCAGAAAAGAAGTGGCGTTCTGACTTATTCGCATCGTTCCGGTAGCCGCTCGTGCAGCCAGGAACGTAGCACGTCGGCATGGATGTCGGGGGAACACAACATGTCGGCTGGTGTGCGACGAAGGCGCTGCAGTAACGGAAAACAACGTGCGAGCGAGCGAACGCTGCGCTGGTCCGGCGCTGGTGCCGCCCGTCGATGCGACTGCAGCGCCACGAAGCGCACGGACAAGCGGCGGTTCCGCGCAGCTCCGCCGAGTTTTACAACTGAAGCTATTCTAGTAACATAGCTTTGGGGGACCCGCCGGAAGCGGGAGGGGGTTGTTGGCCTGAGGAGGAGAGGGCGGGGAAAGACAAGCTGATAACCCGCACTTGCTCTCCCCTCGGGAAAGGGTTGTGGCCTGTGTGCCACTCTCTCCAGTGACGTCAGGACTGGGGCGGTCTGGTTGAGAGAGGAAACCAGTTCGGCAGCACGGATGGACGCGGGCTGGGTGGGTGCCGCGGCGGCTGCAGCAGACGACGCTCCCTGCTCAGGCTGTTCGAAACTCGCATCACTTTCGCTTTCGGAGCTCGGTGAGGTGGCGGGTGTCTCGTGCTCCCAGGAGGAGGAGGAGGAAGTTGTCGTGGGAGAGGAGGAACTTGCGCCACTAGATTCCTCGTCTCTGGGCGGTGACTGCGGAGGAAATTCGTCAGTCTGTGCGAGTCTGTGTGGCTGTAGAAATGGCTGCTGGCTTCATAATGGCCGCCCCCCAGCCTCCTCGGTTTGTTTGCGTAGCAGTCGGCCTCTTGGGTGGTTGCTGGCGTCGTGGACACGGTCGAGTCTGTGGCCTGGACGTCGGCGTCTCCTCTGGTTCTCCTCGGAGTAGGAACCTTTGTGAGCCACTCGGCGGCGGGCCCTGGTGAGTTGCAGGCTGGCCATTTTGACGTTTGGGCTAGGGCCACATGTTTGTGGCGTAGAGTCCACGTGGTTGGCGGCCTCGTTGAGGTCTGAGAGGAGAGCCTCGGAGTTGTCCGCAGGCTCGTTGTTGCCGTCGGCCATGATATGTGGCGACAAACCTCAAATGGAGGTTGGGAAAAAAATAAATAAAAAGGGATAGGAAAAAAGAAAAAACAAAGAGTTAGAGCTACATAATGCTCTGCCCCCCTGGCAGCCCTGAAAAGGGCTACGCTCGAGAGCGCGATCGTGGGAGCAGAACAAAAAGGAAAAAGAAAAGGACACAGGCGTGTCAATTACTTTATTTAAAACAAAAGACTTGAAGGAGCGACGAGAAAACACGTCCGCTCCCTCTGAAAAAAGATTGTCCTCACGTATGCCACCAAGGTGCTTTCCCATGTCGACCACCCAGCTCGTGCGCTATTGCAGGATACATCGAACGCCCTCCTGTTTTTGAGGCGACCATCAGCTACGCCACCGTATCCCCTCAGAGTGGCCCCACACCTTGGAAATATGCACATACCTGTCTCCAATCTTCAACTAACCTCTCACAAGGACACTGTTGTGCCATGGGAAATGCAGGCTATCGATTGTGACTTGTCATTCCTAGAGGTAGGAAAAAATGACCACCCAGTCGCAATCGATCAACACTTCAAGTACCTGCAGGCCAAATACAGGTGTGCTGAATATTATATTGATGCCTCCAAGTCCTCCACAGTCGCATGTGCGGCACACGGTCCCGCTTTCTCTGAATCTAGAACAATGAACGAACATACCAGTATATTTACTGCAGTGCTATGGCAGGGCGGCCACAACGCAAGGTACTAACCACTATAGGATCACGGCTATCCCGGAAATGGCGGAACATGGGGGAGGCCTTTATCCTGCAGTGGACGTAGTCAGGCTGATGATGATGATGATGATGATGCTATGGCATACATTTAGCTGTAACGCACATTTTAAAGGAGAAAGAACCAGCCTCAATCATATGCACAGATTCTCTCAGTGCTGTGACTGCGCTGTCCTCCACTAAGATACTCAAAAACCCAGTTACTCATACAATTGGAAAGTGCATCATGTCAGCCCGCAAATCTAAGCTCAAAATCACGCTATGCTGGATTTCGGGACACTGTATCATTGCAGGCAATGAGATAGCAGACAAACTTGCGAAGTCAGCAGCACTCCGGCTGTCAGTTGACGTAGACACCACCCGTACGAGGACCTGAGGCCACTCATCACATCCGGAATGCATAGACAATGGCAAGAAGAATGCAACGCAGCAAATGCAAATAAACTGCACTTAGTACAGCCAAGAATAGGAAGATATGTGACTGAAACACGTAACAGGCACCAAGAGGTTGCACTGTGCAGACTCGGGATCGGTCATACACATGCAACACACTCGCACCTTTTAAAACAACTCTCCAGCACCACAATGTGCAAAATGTGGTGATGAGCTGTCTGTCGTTCACGTTATAATTACCTGTCCGTATTTCGAACCAGAAAGACTGTGTCACTTTCCAAAGCTGTACAATTGTCACATTCCGCCTCATCCACAATTTTTTCTTGGAGACGATCCCTTGTTTCCTTCAAAAGTAGTCTTAAAGTTTTTAGCTAGTGTAGGCTTTCTACATTCCATAACATATTCTCACTAATCTCGGCCTCCTCTCAATCCTGAGGGAACCGCTGAGACTTTTTATCAAATGTCATGCAGCACACACTCCTTCTCTTGACAAGGACTGTTGACGACACGGCATGACTTTGTAAAGCCTATAAGCATAGCCCGTTTAAACCCATCACACATAGTCACTACACCCTAAGGTTTAAGTCCTATACACTACTCTTTTATTCTTGCCACCCTGAGTAGACTTTTATTAATCAAATCGACCAAAAACCGTGTGTTTGGCGCTCTTTGGCCTGAGTTGCCCTTGGCCACTAGAATCTACCATCATCATCATCATCAGTAATGGGTCCGAGTCGGCAAATAGTTTCCGCGCAATGTGCAGTGTTTGCACAGAACGAAACGCCAGGCTTGGAATTGCGTCATAATCCTGAAGCCGAAGTGCTGGTATTTTGGTTTGAGCACCACTGGCATTAAAAACGATTAATGGATGGTGCTACACATCCGGGGAAAAGAAGTGTTTATTGACGGAAAATAAAAACAAGACTTGAGCATTTCCTTCACTAATACCGCATTATTGAGAACTGTGATGTTGAACACATCACTTCTTGCTGAAGTAACCGCTCATCTGGACAGCAAATTCAAAGGCCCTAAAGTCTTTCCTAGAAAGCTTGTGCGCATAAGTTATTGACTTCTCGTTCTTGTCGGTTGTCTTTTGGTGGAGTTGATCAGAAGTTTCTCACAAGCTTCCTCGGAAATCAAGCCGGCAGACATAGTATCGCGAGGCTATTGTTGACGCCTTCCGGACAACGCAGCAGCGGCGAGTTTTCAAGATGTGGCTGAATGAGGATTCGTAGCACTTCCAGCACATTTGTACGTAGTAGGTGCACGACAGCTTTCTCGAAAAAAGCACACAATTTTGTCCTTAAACCGTGCCACAAACCTGTCTTTTAGATAGTGCCAGCCTGCTAAAATCATGGCTTTGTAGAAGCGTGTACAGAGGATCACTTCTCTCAGGTGTTTCGAGGAGAAATTGAACAAGCGTCACACTCAGTCGCATATTAGCTTGCGATGTATCTAGCAACATAAACCAAACCAGAGTACGTGACAGAGGTTGATGGGGTGTCTCGATATTCCGAAAGGTCGTTCAATTCCTCAGTCAGAGACTGTGGTAGCGCAGCAGGCAGCTCTACGGCTTCAACTCAAGGTACTGTGAGCTTCTTGCCAATTGAGGCCTGAGACTTGATAATGCGATCAAGCGCAGTCGTCACTGCCCTAGCATGTCATTTTCCATTTTTCCTCCGCACATGAATCTTATTCTTCCAAGATGGCCTCAATAGGGTCACTGTTCAGCTTCCGCGTAAGGACGCAGTTGACACCATTCCGCACAAAGAAACGTGCAGTTTCAACTGTAGACTTCGTCGGAAAGCGCATGTCTTCTAATGTCTCACAAGGTAAACCATCCCTTCCTTGTGCTATCGAGCTTTCCTAGGTGCCTTCAATGCAGCTGGTGAACTTGTTTTCAAGCCACATCAGCCGAGGGTTGTCTGTATTTAATATCTGGTTCTTTTGGCCGCTGCCGGCATACGTGGTATCATGGCTATCGAATCATTGTTTGTCTACATAAAGTGAATGGTTGAACTTGCTTTGCTGAACACGTAGAGGGTTGAGTCGCCGCCCTGTGTTTTCTTGGAGGGGCCTAATAGCTGCAATTACTTGTGGAGAGAATGTTTCACACTGCCCGGAGGACATTCATTTTCTCCAGGTTTGTAGGCTAGACGTGTTTCTTGGTTAGGTTTCTTGCCAGTTTGACTGTCATGTCCTTCTGGTGCTCGTGCAGACAGCTTTTGGACAAATATGCCAGAGATGTCCCCTAAGCTGTCTGTCCGGGCTCTCGTTCAAAACATTGACTCCGAACGTTTTTTCTACGTGGCATGGAACGAAAGCTTTGTAAGATCACCCGATTGGTATCATGTGGATGCTCCACTACAGTCGATAGGCAGCCATTTTCTACCAGCTTAAACATTGTAGTATTGGCGGAATATTGTCCGTCACAATGCGCACAAGTGAAAATCCGTAACACTCAACAGTGTTGATCACTTCGTTGGTCTATGCAAAACAGGCCTCTCTCACTAAGTTGCTTAGTAAAATAGTATGAGCAGGAAATTCTGCAGGAGCTAGTGATGCCGTGAAGCACAAAGCAGAGGATCCTGTTTGCGAGGGTTTTCTTCGAGCCACGTAAGACTGTGTCCGATTTCCTATCATATATGTTATTCGGCTTGAATGCTAGGCTCGTCAATGATTACCGTTACATATGCTGCTTAGAGCCGAGTGGGGAAGGCTTCAAAAAACCAGTCTTTCTTTCATCGCAGGACTCGTACCTATCGTTGTCGGGCTGGGTCCCATGTACCGCTGCAGCGTGCGCTTCGCTGGCAGTGTCAACAGCTGGGATGTCCGAGCATGATCGTACCCGTTAGGACAAAGAAAGCGCCACACGAGACACACTCTGATTTATTTCCTCTTGTTAGCACAGTCGCTTCTGCCCATAACTGTCTAGTTGATGGAGAAAGATGGCCTTCTTTTCATCCTTTTCAGAATCAGCAACAACTCTTTGACACAAGCATGCCTCTTTTTCTACCGATAGAATTTTCTTGCAGTGTCAAGTTTCTGTTGGAGTTTGCTACACTTCGAACGGTGGTACGTAGCTTGTTCACGAAGCCTGCGGATTAGCGAAACATACGCACTTAATCGGTGGGCGTCTTTATTTGCCGTTTGAGGGCAGACACTATGTTTCTTACCAGCGAAGTCGTCCTGCGATTCGGAACGATCGACCGCGTCTTCTGGCACCACTTTTCTCTTATTGATTTTGGAGCAGGGACAGAACATCTAGATGTAGGCTCCTTACGGGGCTTCTTGGCACTCGGCACAAGGTAGCTTGGGTACTCGTCAAACACTGTTGGCACAATACCAGGTAGAAGTTTGTCAATTCGGCACCCAGGCACGTAGTCAGTGAAGAGGAAATGCCGGCTACGAACGACAGTTGACGCCGACTTGTCATTGACAACCATATTTTCTCTTAAAATGTTTTTTCAGCCACTTATTGACCAGTTCTGCATCACTCGGGAATCGATGAAAGAAAACACCTTTAGTCCTACTGGACTGCAACTTACAGTGCCGTACGCAACAGTAACACCATGGTCTCGCTGGCCGGTCCACAGCTAACGATTCACTGCTCTGCATTGCAAGCAGTATCCTTTAGAATGCAAAAGCTATGAGTCAAAAGTACTCAAATCACGACCTATCTGGCTTGCGGCATCTACTCTGTTGAACGATGCAACACACAACATAAAAAGACAATGTGAGGACGGCAGTTGCAAGCAGCTCCCCAAACTACAACAGCTACAACTACAGCGGGTCGCTGCGCCCTCACGCGGTGAGCGGTGAGGTTATCCACAGAGACGCGCTCCCATTGTGCTCGAAGCGATAGCGAAGGCCTTAACTCTTCTTCCTTACCGCCAGGAAAAGACCCGTTTTCATGTGGTGCAGAAAAAAAATTTATTGTTATATAACAATGTTTTTTTGTTGATTGTAATACACCAAAATGTAGACAAATAAATGCACTTTCTAATGATATAAATACAAAACATGTGTTTGCAACACAATAGCAGCAAAAAAAATCCCAAACAAATTTCTCGCAACTACCGCAAAAAAAATGTGGAAAAGTAAGCATGGTGGGCACAAATATCTCAGTAAAAAAAATTCAAGATATACCTTTTGTGGCATATTTACATAGCTAACTATCCTAAAAGTTTCAACAGTACACATAAAAATTCTTAGCACAGCAAAAAAAAAAAGTTAGCACTTGTGATCACGGGACAATTTTCTGAGGGTGCAAGAACAAAAATTTTATCTGCGGATAAAAAAATATTTTAGATGCTCTGCAGCCCATGAAAATGTAGAGGAATGAATGGTCTATTTATTTCAATAAATTTAGAAGTAGTTATTATTACACAGTAAGAATAAAAAAATAACAAACAAAAAATTCTCAAGTACACACGATTTTTTTTTTTTTCAAAAAAAGTGGGTGTAACAAGTGAAAAGATGGCAATACAAATTCTGAATATACATTGGTTAGGTAGTAGTTGCTTCTAAAGACCACAGAGGTTACAAGAGTACACGTAAATAACTGTTAGACCACACAAAAATGTTTTATCCCTTGTGGTGGCGGTGCCACTCACCAAAACAGTCTCTGGTCGCGATGAAGCACAAGTAAACGCCACATGTTTCACAAAAGACGCTCGTCTTGTGCTCAACCTTGCGGCTCGCATAGCAGAGCTTGCGGTTGCGCCTAGTTTCCATCACTTTAGGCTTGTGCGCAGACTCTCGAGGGGGATGGGCGCTGCCAAAACCTGTGGCTTCAATTTCCAGTAGCTGCTTCACAAGCTCCATTCGGAAGGCAAGCTGGTCATAATGAGGCGCTCGGTGCAGTTCTGGAATTTCGGGGTGCTCTCTCCTATGGGCCTCAAAAAGAATAAAACTGTTCACAACAGCGATGTCGATGCAGTGGAAGAACAAAGTTTTCCATCACCTGACGCACTTCATCAACACGTTGTACGATGCGATGAGCTGGTCTGACCTGTCTACTCCAAGCATGCCTGCATTATATTCTTCAACTTGTCTTGGTTTCCTAATTGGGACCTTCTTCCATTGGCCAGCGACCTTCAGTTTTCTTGTTGCAGTCACATGGCTGTTCGCAGTATGGGCAGTGCTCATCATGTGCACCACGCGTCTGTCCTTCCAATGAAGATACAGGACGCCTTGATGCCGCAGCCAGCGAACATCTCCCCTCTTGGCCTTTTTCTCCCATGTGGAGTCCTTCAATTCCGCAGGGAACGTGCGACGATCCTTCCGTGTCGTTCCACAAGCAAGAGTCTTCCGCTCCAGGAGGTATAAAAAAAGAGACGTGGACGTGTAAAAATTGTCCATGAATAGTGTGTATCCCTGGTCAAAATACATTTCACACAGGCTAGTCACGACATCAAATGCGAGTCCATTTACACTCAGTGTCTCACGCTTCCCGGTGTAGACACTAAACTGCACTGTGTAGCCAGAATTGGAGTCGGCGAGGACCCACAGCTTGTATCCCCACTTGACAATCTTGTCACGAAGATACTGTCGTATTCCCGAACGGCCTTTGGATTTCACCATTCTTTCGTCGACGGAAATGTAACGGTCTGGCTGGAAATGGAGCGCAGATACATCATTGATGTGCCGAAGTAAAAAAGCAATTCGGTGCAGCTTGCCGTCTGTAGCGGGATTGGTAGCTTCATGATCCGTCACGCTCAGCATACCGAGAAAAGAGAAAAAACGTTTTCTTGGCATAACCCCACGTGGCATTAGCCCAGAAAACAACTCTGCTGTGCTCCAATAGAGGTGCAGGCGAGGCAGTTGCACTATCCCCTTGTAGATGAGGAGTCCGATGAACTTCATCATTTCATCTGGGGAAACATTTTTCCACGATCCGTCGCGTTCCGAGTACATTGGTTTCTCGAGAACGTGCGCCCAGGCGTATTTATTTGTGTTCTCGCACATCGCTGTGACGAGTTCCGTTGAGAAAAACAGCAAGAAGAAATCCAGGGCTTGAAGAAACCGACTAGCGCTGCTCCGTCGCGCCATGCCCAGATCGACTCCCGGTTTCCGTCTTGGACAAAACTGCACGCGCTGTGCAGCGGGAGGCATTGAATCGCGCCCATAGGACGTAGAGACCCTGCGGATAGAGATAATAACTGTGAAAACACGCTCGGTCCCCTCGCAGGCACTCAACAACGCGATAAATCCCGTAAAAAAACTCACCGTGGAGCTGACGACGACGTTCCCGGTGTGTTGAGGGCCTCATCGCTGTCGGTGCTAAACTCCGATGATAGGGAATCTTCTTCAGAGCCACTGCTACCACTTTCATCCGAAAAATCTACTGTAACAACACTAGAATCACGAGAAATACGACGATTCCTTTCAGACCCGACGCGCGACGACGACGCCATGGCTGCCGCTATCGCCAGGCGCTCGCTTATCTTCCAAGCAAGGTCAAAAATCAGCGGGTGTCCGGAAACTAAAACCGAAACTGACACGGGTTGTGTGCTTCCTGAGCTTCATTTCAGATGGCGCCTCATGTCCATACGGCGCGTTGGGGCGCGGGAATTTCAAATTGAACTTATCGATCAGATTGATCGAAATTGAATAGGCGCGGTAAGGAAAGAGTTAAGAAGTAAAGCGCGCACGCCTCTCCAGTCGGGCTGTGGCTCAGTTTACCAGTGTCAGTTGAGTTTACCTCATCAACCCAGTTTGCTACTTGAGTTTATGTCAAGATACTTGGCATGTTTGCTTTTGTAGACCTCAAGCATGTTACGCCTTCTGTCTTAGGCGTCTGCTTCTTATTTGTCAGAGCCCTAAGCCTTTAGCTGGCGTATTTTGCTTCGCAGTTGCTTTACCTTGCTTTTTTTTGACAAGGCAGCGATTCTACCATCTGCTAGTGCTAGGTTGAAGCTTATCTATCTTGAAGCTCCATGCGCTGTGAAAGGCGCGCGTTCATAAGGGATAGTCACAAGTAGTGAGCTTGTCGCTTATATGAAAATCTACCGCTTTTTTGTCTTCAAAAACATCAAGAATGTCGATGAGGAACCCTTTTTGTAAGCAGTGTCGATGGGTTTAGAGGCACCAAGCCTTCAACACTCCCTCAGATTGGTCTAGGAACATGTGTTTTCCCCTAGAGAAGCGCACTTCGTTGGGAAGCGGTGCGTCATCTGCCCACGAGAAGGGCTCCGAAGGGAAAACTTCCCTCAATCTTCGCTGGCATTTTGGCCCTTTTCCGGTTTGGCTTGCCTAATTCGGCAGCCTCGAGTTTCTGACTGGACGTCATGGGAGTCGCAATATGCACCACAAGAGACAGAATTTGTTCGAACTTGGTGCGCAAGCCACGAGCACAGTAGCTGACTGATTTGCGTCATCTTAGGCTCATTTAGAGGCTTTTTGCTTCTTTAGCATTGCAGTATCCTTAAAAGCCCCTTGCTGCTCTGTGAGCATACAAAAGAAAAAAAAAACACTTCGAATGAAACCTTGGGAACTATTGTGGTGCCTGGCACCATCTCAGCGCCATGTGCAACATGTCTGGACTGCCAGGTCACCACAGACAATGTTCCTCGTCTATAGTAATAGCGATCGCAACCATTTTGCAACGGAAAAAGCAGCGCGGAAAACTTCTTTGCATGTGCCGCACATTGGCACTGCCTGGTGGCTAAGACATTGTTTCTCGTCTGTAGTGACCTATGAAAGGGAAACTACAGGGATTGCATCATTTTTCAATGGAAAAGCAGTGCTATAAACTTCTTTAGCGTGCTCAAAAAGAAAAAGCAATAAAAAGTATGGCATTTTGGGTTAACAGATGGGTATCTACACTTGAATACCATGGAGACACGCTGTGTTTTTTCCACGTCAGCATGGGCTTACATGATACTTGTACAAATAACTACACTAAACTGTATTGATGAGATAATAGCTTGTTTGCTGGAGTAAATGGTAAGGAATATTTAAACTACACAAGGAATGCTGGCTGTAGCTGTGGGACACTTGCAGAAGCATCCGTATCTCCCCCCTCTACCAACAAAATAAAAAGAAAATAAAAAGAGGGGAAAGACTTATGAAGAATGAAAAAAAAATAGCTAGTGTCTGAACATGTAGCTTCACAGACTGCTGCACAAGGTGTACATTACATGCGTGTTGCTCATGATGATACATGCTAGCAAGTGAAGATAAATAAGCACCGTCTTGTCAGACAGTGTGTGCCAGGTCTGTCAAGTGGCCTTTACCAACAAACCTGAAGACATTTGCATTTGTACACACGCGAAGGGGGCCAGAAGCGATGAAATAAAACTCCCATATGTTTCTATTTAGTGTTGGCTCAAGCCGCCATAAAGTTATTGGCACACACTGAGCTATTGCACTCTTGAGCTTGTGAATCACGGTTGTTTTGAAGATGTGGCTTTGGTGAACTCATGCCAAATGCAATAGCAAGCAACCAGGTTAAAATTTTCAGGGCACTTTTGACAATGAGCTCTTCTTCGTCCTCAATAACCAACTTGTGCTCTTTAACAGTGGTTTTAACCTACTTTCTGTTTTCATTACATTCTTGATTGTTTTTGTGCTAAAAATAAAAATGTAATTTTGAAAAGAAAGTATAAAAAATCCTGCTTTTTTGAGTAGCATCTTCCCTGAAGTTTGTTCATCTTTTGTGGGTTTTTCTAGCCTCTGGTGATGATGACATGGTGATAAATAGTTGTTGTCGGGACATTGGTTATTCTGCTCTTTGATGAGCCAGCAGTAAACAAGGAGTAAGAAATCGGCCATCTGTTCAGATAGCTATGGACGTGGCATTGACCACTCGCAGGGCAAACGCACCTGGGCGACAAGCTCAGTGGACAATGTCTGGGCCATGCTACACTCAAATAGAAGAATAGGGAATCCCAAGAGGATTGAAAAGTTTTTGACCTTGCTAAAGCTCCTTACCTTCGCAAGGGGACGCTGCAAGACATGTAGGAACGGCTTGCATACACAAGCTGCACACTGCCACTATAACCACATGTGACACATCTCAAGGTGGTGTGAACACACAAGGCTAACCCTTACAGCAAAGAAAAAGTAAACAGAAGTGAGGAAAAGACGGGATAGACAAAAACTGAGATAAAAAACAAAGATGTAGGGAGACTGTCGATTTCCCCTGGGTGGGTCAGCCCAGGAGTGCAGTCTACGTGAAGCCAGGGCCAAAGGGGTGTGTTGCCTACGTCGGGGGGCCTTAAAGGTCCAATCATCCAACATTGGCTAAACACCCAGGATACCTTTTTCGCCAGACACAGCCAAGCCACGCACGGCTAGGCGTGGGAGGGGATCGAAATCACTCCCGTTAGCTTGGGTCTGTGGTGTCGCTACACACCAAATGCCTGCTTACGCAAACGCCCCGGCGAGGTAGAGGCTGTGCAGTTGTGTAGTCACTGGCAGAGTCAAGTTCCCTAATTGCACTAGCAGCATGTCTATGCTTGCACAGGTTGCACCCGAGATTATTGTAGCACGAGCAGGTTACAGATGTGCACAAACCTTGTATTGAGCCAATTTCTTTGCAGATTTCATTTTCCTTTTGTGCAACTACATATTGAATGCCAGGTGTTGTCTATGGCACAACAGTCCATTACTGACTGTTGTGTCCCTGTTGTGTCTGGGATACAACGGCACCCTCATAACACACTGGAGCCACTTTAACCCAGTACTCAGTGCCTGGCTCCGTCACTATCATGCATTATTTTTTAGAAGTCTCACCCTTAACAGAGTAAACATCGTAGCTCAGAACAGTTCCTGTCCTTCAGAAAGATGTGATAGCCACAGACAGGCCGGTTTGGGTCCCGCTTCAATGGCGATTTTCAGGAGACTGCAAGTTATGAGCTGCTCAGCATCGTGACTTTCACAGCCACAGGCTGCCCCGAAACTCGAGGCAGTCCTTTGCTGTGTTTCACAACTCCACACCATCGTTTCACGAGTTTTATCTCGTCTACAGAATGGTGGTGCTAGACAACATAGTGCAACGTTGTTAAAGGCCCAATCTTTGCTTAAGGGGAGACGCTCCTCGAAAGCACTTTTTTTTTGTTATTCAACTTAGAGCTTCAGAAATTGGACCACTGATGCAGTTTTTCCTCCTGATTCCAAATCTGTAATCAGTTTTTACATAAGTGCAATAGTTTGGGAGTTGTGTTTCAAGTAATGGTGAAACTTGATAAGTTTTCCGGGAACTTTCGCGCATACTAAATGTTCATGCAGAGAGTTGTTCAATGGCTCCTTTTGCTCCCTATTAGCCATAGAGTGCCGATATCTAGCTAGAAATTGTGCTCCAACTTTGAAACTATGAAAAAAACATCTGTGTAGCAAAGTACCCTTTTTTTTTCCACTCGACCACCATTAAATTTATTAATAGATATTTACAGCTGATAGGTTGTGCTGATTCAAGTAGATATCGGCACCCTACGCACTCTCCTCAATGTGTGTGCCAAATTTCGTCGTCGTATGACCATTCTAAGTGCCCGAAACACTTCCCGCAAAAAATGCAAATTGGCCAAAATTGCGAAATGAGAAAAACGCGTTTGAAAGTTTGAAAGTCTGTATTTACAAAAATGAAAAACGCAGTAGCACGAAACTTGTGCTGAACACATACACACATGTCCAGAGGGAATATCAGTTGTCTAAAACTCTCCAGCACCGTAGGTTTTCCCTTCCCGGCTGGTGCGGCAGGACTCTTCCACCCGGGCCCTCTTGGCTGCACTGCGACGGTGTGCCCTCGCCTCAGCGGTCTGACGCACATTCATCTTGTGCATGCGCATGCTGTCTCGGCGGTCGCTGAGGGTAACCAGGGCCTCCGAAGGAAGCACCCCAAGCTCTTCCAGCACCTTTTCAAAGCTCGCGTGGCCCCGGTTGAACCACAGGACTGCAATGGCTGTGGCTGTTTCCACAGCAGTCCGGGAAGCAAACCGGGTCTTTGGACACAGCAGCCATATTTTGCTGTTCAGGGACTCGGCCGCGTTCTGTGTCTTGCCGTGGAGGCACTGGGCAAGCAGCTTCGCATCTGTGAGACGCTTGTAGATTGGGAGGACTGCCAAACCCTGGGCCTTGGTCAGGAGGGGGGTGTGGCACGGTGCAGGCTGGCCCTGCGCCTCAGCACGTCGGTGCTTGCACCACGAGTCTGGGCCTGCAGGACAGAACTTGTGACTTCCAGCACCGTCTGTTGAGCACGAGTGCAAACATGAGGCCCATATGGCAGTGTACATCTTGTGGACATTTCCCCGATTGTTCACAATGGCCACCTGAAAGTAAGTTTGAAGCTTCTGGATGGTGGTCTCCTTCAGCTTCTCCCCTCGTGGAAGTGGCGTTGGCAGCTTCCGCAGGCCGGTGCCCAGACGTTTCGCCACGTGGTTGGTGCACTCCTCTTTTTCAATTGGGGTGTCAGGGTACACGTTGGCATCACAGACCCCGTTGTAGGCCTTGCTGTCTCCATCGCTTAGGAAGATGGTGAACCGCAGGGGTGTCTCATAGTCCACAGTCCTCTGCCAAATGCGCACTGCAGCTTCGGCCTCCATGGCATGCGAAGAACAGTCGCAATTCTTCTCACAAACGGGATGATGAAACGCCTGCCATGTTTCTTCATCGCCTCCCATGTCGTTATGCAAACTGCACGCCAGGCAGAAGTTGGAAAGCACTTCATAGTCCAGGCACAAACCAGTGTCCAAGGACACTACAGTTCCCACTCCATTGTGGCTTTTGTGGCCTCTTTTTTGCCATGTGCCGTCAAACATGACTGGCACGTCACTGTTACCAGCCACCTCTTTGGTGACGCTGCGTGCCCTTTGCATGTTTTCACAGACAGCCTTCACTGCCGCACTGTGAATCTTTTTGCCGATAGCATGGAAGGTCTTATGGTGCATAGGGTTTGGCAATCCAACTACTGCACAAAATCGTGAAAGTTGCTCATGCCCGATACCGACGGCACGCGCTGCAAGCACCACTTTCAGGTTCACGGCAAAGGCGTCACGCGAACTCCCGCTGTCGTAGCTTCTGCTTGCACCGCGGCCGCCATCTGACGCGACCCGCTTCGACGAGTACGCTGGACGAAAGGATGCTCTCCGAGCACTCCGCATTCTCGCAGTGTAGCTCCAGAAACGCCGAAAGGCCTTTCCGCTTTTTATTCGGTGCCCGAACTGCGAGTTTACTCTCGTGACAAACGGGGCATGCCGCGCCTGCGACGACGGCCGTCAATGCACCCAACTCGCACAGCACTACGCTTTCGGCACGATCGGCATTCGGCCTGACGTCGTTTTCGAATAACGCGATCTTTTTCTGCGATGCACTCACAAAATTCACTGCAGCGTTGATCTCGTCGTCGCAGTTGCCATGGTCGACGTTGCCGTGGTCGATGTTAGGCCTACCGGCCGCTGGCCCGTCGCGGACATTTTCGTTGGCGGTGGCTTTCTTGTACGTCCTCCGCCGCTTCCCTCTGAACTTGTTCTTACTTCTGTATTTCCGATGGTCGGCAACGGCCTTTTTCGGGCTTGCCATCGCACGAAAACAGCGAAAAATAACTCCGGAAAACAGTGAAGCGAACTACGGCAAGAAAACACGGGTGCTGTCAGCCAATGGCGGCCCTGCGTTAGTGGCGCGCGGTTTGAAACGGCGGGAAAAGACTGTTTTTGTTGCTTTTTTTTTAGATTTTTCGTGAACGTACGAGACTTCAAGAACCGGGATAGTGGAGAGTAAGGACAACTCTACACGAGCCAGCGGCCGCAATATGGCGGACAGCTCTCTTCGCGGCCCCGCGAGCACGCGAACAGCAGCCCGTTTTGTGTAAATTTCGTGATGCCGCGCGTCACTGCCGCTCACTCAGACGCGTTTTTCACTGACTTCTGATGCTTATTTCGCTGTGATATTTTCAGATGTCAAAATATAATGTATAAAGATGATAAAGCAACAAAAAACAAAAGGTGAAATTTGGGAAAAAAAAACGCGACTTTTCGACCCGCGTCTCCCCTTAAGGACCTTGAGGCGATCTCCTGGATAAATTGGCTCCAGAGGTGCTACAGATCAAAAATGTTACTATCATGCTCTTTTTAATGTCCTTTATAATCATCTAAATACACAAAAGAATAAACACATATGATGCGAGATGCACTTCTAAGCTCCTCGGTTTTGTCTTCATCATGAGTAGCTGAAGCTGCTGAGTCATGTTGCTGGTGGCCCTCTAAGGTAGCTCCTAGCTTCCGAAAGAAATCTCTCATAACATTCACCACCTTGTGTACTGCCAGTTTGCCATCTTTACACAGGTAACCCTTATTCAAGGATATTGTGGCCTTTTGGCCTTGTAACTTTCGAGTAGGTTTTTCATTGTATGTTTGCAAAATTAAACAAAACAAGATGGAGGAGCACTAGGAAGGGGAACTTCTCGTGCCGTCAAGCGCAGACGAACAACCACGGAAACCAGTGAAGGGGAGGAACTGTAAAAGCTTCTGGAGATCATTAGGCAAGTTTACAAAATAAGCTGCAATGTACTGTGCTGAGTAAGTTAACGAGAAGGTGAAAAAGTAATGTGGTGCGATACATAACATTCTGGGGAAAATGAGGAGACTGGTAACACTCATGCATTATTTTTTCTGCTTGTGGTGAAAGAGCACAAGTTGAATTTGGTAGATATTTTGAGAATTTATAGAAAATTTTGATGTCACAAACCGTGTTTTTAATTTTTTGCATTAAGTTTTCAGATTTGACAATTTTCTTGAAAGTTAGTTGTGGTGGTGTCATCATGTTCATGATTTTTTAATATGGCTAACTGTAGGAGGAAGCTACCCGTTTTGGCAAATTACTGAAATATGAACATTTGTGCTCATTCGGTTAGTATTAGGAGGGCTTATTTTCAGCACCGTTATATTACTGCTCAATACTGAGCTGCCTCTTTTACCCCATGTTGAGTTATGTACATGTCAATCTTGGAGGAGGAAACTGCACAAATGAGTTTACAGCATAAAAGAAAGTATAGTGGCATGCTTATCACATGAAAAATACATAGTTGGTTTTTACTATACTGAATGCTATAGTGATGCTAGGGAAATCTCGGTAAATAAAGCCATGAATAAATCAGTTTTTCTTGGATAGTCCGAAAAGTGGCACAATTATTTCTTTAGCTAAGCCCATTAACGCGAAGTCAATAAAGCTGCCTCACCGCCGTGTGAGTGTTGAAGAGGGCAAGACTGGTCATATCATAATAGTGGAGTGCAAAGAATGTTCACTGTTTGCATTCACTTTCAGGCAGCATACAAAGCGTACTTAGGATCATTGCAAGTGGAATGACCACTGATTAGATTCAACGTGGAGGCTCTCTACTGTGCTCATACGAAAAGCACGTGTAGAAGAGTGAACACCTAGGTGGTACATAGGGTGGAGTAGCTTCATGGTGCATAGTGAAGCGGACTGGTAAATTTCGCGGACTGTCAAAATGTATTCTTAAGGCATCCACCTCTCTTGCATGCTTCCAAGTGTAGGCAGGCACGCGTGCGAACACCTTCCAACACGCCTAACATACACTTTTAGAAGTGTTTTTATTACTCTAATAGCTTGGTGCCATTTAATGAAAGCCATCGAAGGTTTCTTCCTTCAAGTCGCTCACAGAAAATGCACCTACTTCTGGTTGTGTGGATCTTTATCAAATAAGCAATGTGTTGTGAAGGGCTCGATCATATCTTCAGGAGTTTCAGTAGATCAGCCAGATGGTGGTTCAAGTTTCGGCAGAGCTACAGTTTGAACCGTCGCTACAATGCTCTTTCTAATATTCTTTGTGGTCATCTTCACAAAAACGTTGATAAAAACATATGATGCAAAATGCACATGTACGCAGCTTAGTTCTCATACAGAGGTAATAAGACACAGATTGGGGAAGGCGCGAGCGGACGTAAATAGATGCCCTTGCCATGCCCTGTGGGCTCCCCGGGTTGAAATAGTGCGTGCTTAGGCACGTGTTGTTCTTACAGGTTGTTACGCCGTGGTACGCCACATAGCCTTGGAGGTTGAGAGCCCCATCACGAACTCCCATCTCTTGCAATGCTAGGTCGTCGAGGTTGCGCTGGGGCATTGAGCGGGCGAACTCAGGGTTACGGCAGCGGAGGGAACGCACGTACCACTGGAATGTCTGTGGCCGCGGCTTCTTGGACGCAGTATCCATGGTGTGGAAGATCTTAATCGGCGCGCAACGCCAATTAAGACGCAAAGGTCGCTCGTCCTGTTGCTGCACACCGTCGTCTCCAGGAGTGCGCGAAGAGCTGCAGCCAGTGCTGTCATCACCGTATCCTTTGGGTCCTCTTGGGGAGAGGGAGGTAAGAGTTGGCTGCGTGGCTGCCGGTGCTGCGTTAGCGTTGTTTTTGAGGGCATCGCGGAAGGAGCGACCAGGGCGTGTGGTAGCTGTCGCTGAATCCTCCTGTTGAGATGCAGCCCTCGCTTGCTGCATTGCTTCGTGGGGCGTCAGTTTGCCACCCGAGGAGGCGAGCAGAAAGGCGGCCTTGAGTTGAAGCTGCCAAGACGCGCACCGGGTTTGTTGGCAGCATGTGAGCACTTGCAATTGATGCAGCGGGGTCTTTCAGAGGTGCAGGGCCCTCGGCATGGTTCCCGCCGCAACGAAGGCAGCGCCTGTCACGAGCGCATGTCGCTGTGGCGTGCCCAAACGCACCACAGCGCGCACATATAAGTGGACGCGAGAGGCACGCCCTAACTGGCCTCCGCTGCTTGGAAAGCAACAGCTCAGCAGGGACCACCGTCCCCTCGAAGGTTATCACCAGCGTGGAGCTGCGCCGCGCACAAGAGATGATCCGCACTGGGGACACAATGTTCGAGGCGACGTTGTCAAGCGGGATGTTCAAGTCAACACCAAAAAGTTCCCTCACGCAGGAGTTGAGGTCAAGGATCTTTGCCTTGACTCGGACGTGAACAATGGTGCTAATCTGAAGCAGGCCTTCAGCATCCGAGTTGGGCGTGGTGTCAACCGCCACCAGGTTGCAGCGGTGATTCACCCGGGCCCGCTGGGTGGCTGGAAATCCCACGAGAAACGCTGCAATAGCATCTGTCGACGCTGCCAGGAAATGAGACTTCCGGCCAATGAGTTGGAAATTGACAGTCTGGCCAGCTGAGTCTGCTGGAGGCCTCCTGGGAGCTTGGTTTAGAGGGGCGCGGATCGCGACTACAGCCTGTGAGGAGCTAGGGCGTGGTGCCGTTTTCTTGCCCTGCTTTTGGGGCGCCTTCCCCTTTTTCTTTCCACCAGCTTTCAGAAGGGAGGGGTCAATGGGCGCGCAGAGTGTTGCCTGGCCCGATACCTCGTGACAGAGAGAGGAGAGAAACTGAGCATTCCTCTGGCGAGGAGGAGACCGCTCGACTCGTGCTGGGCGCGGCCTCTTTGCTATGTGGCGCGTGCTTGTTCGGTTGCGTAGGGAGCCTTCATGTGTGCGTGCCCCCTCCGTTTTTTAGGGCGGTGACAAGTTCGATCATAGTTGCTTACCATGGGCTTTGGCGGCCGCTATACATGGCGGGCCGCCGTGTTGGTTCTCAGGCGTTGCTAGTTTACATTCAAGGTAGCATGGTTTTTTACAAGAATGGGTTGGTTTCTTTACGTAGCAAGTTCTGAAAGTGGGAGGGTTGTTCCCTGAGGTTATTCGCCATTTTCTGGAATAGGAAGACTGTGTTCGTTGACTCGAGTTCGTGTGATATACTTAGAAACAGTTCGTTTCTTGCAGTGCTTCCGCCGCATTGGGTGAGTGGCGGCGATTTTATAGGGGCCTATATTTGCGATGCAGCGAACCTTGATATGGAGGTGAACGTAACAAAACGTCCGCGCAGCATTCTTGAAGCAAAAGTCGCCTTGTCACTGCAGGCAGTTTAAAGGTGTTCTGGTGCAGAACAGGAGTCCATGATATATTTTTTGATGGTGCCTGTGACCACGGGAAAGGCGTATGAAACGATCGTGTAGTTCACGATGTTCTCTCCACGCCAAATAACTTCGGCACCCTGTTTGTCATGCCCTATATAATGCTTCTATGCATAATAAAATTCCTGCAGGAAGTTTACTTCCTGCGTGCAAATCTATACTATGGACTGCTTAGAGACCTTACAGGTATTTTGCACTGGCGAAAATGAGAGCACTCAGTAATATCGCCCCTCTCCCCCCCTCCCCCTTCAGCCAACAAGCCAGTAAGTTAGGCTTGACAGAAGACAAAGACACGGGAGCAACAAGGAACGTTTTAGTAGTAATGATAACAACATAACAACTTTAGCGATCGAAACAAGCAGCATTGTGCACGAATACAGATCAGAGGAAAGAAAAACATTACATAAAAAGAGGCACACAAAAATGGTCAAATGTCATATTGTGGTATCAACTTTCCCCCCTTTATTTCGACATATGCCTTCACGTTTTGATACGTGCCAGGTGGTCTAAATTTCCGGAGCCCTCCACTACGGCGTCTCTCATAATCATATAGTGGTTTTGGGACGTTAAACCCCACATATCAATCATGTAATCATACGAAGCATGTTTAACATGTTTTGGTAAGTGGAGGTCCAGTATTTATTTTTCTGTTCTTGTTTTAAGTACGCAGCGTAACGGTAATGCGAAAGTCTGTGTGAATATTTGTAAACTAAGGTAGGGTTGACCTCTTGAAGAAAAATTGAGTAACTCACCATTCATTGTCCGAAAGGTATACTCGTCGTACTCCGGCGTGAACTCGTGTTCGTCTATATGGTGCTGCTTCAATTCGAACACCGTGAAGAACTTATCGCACTCATCGCAGTCGATTTTTCGCTCAGCATTGTTCATCTTATGCACGTTTCTTACATGCCTGTGCATGTTGCTTGAGGTGAAGAAGGGTTTATCGCAGTACATACACTCGAACTTGGCCATTGCAAGATGGAGTCTGTGAAAAATGAAATAAATTTCATACAAGCGCGGCACACAAACTGGTTTGAATGCGCTTTCTGATAAATTGCGCGGGAACACCAAAGCTGACGTCACTGCTTCAGTTTCGTTTTGGTTTCAACATTTGAGACATGTTAAAGCCAACTTCGGCTATTTTTTTAACAATGTCAAAATAATGGTGTTTCCATGTTCCTGAGACACTCTTGTCACGAGCCCAATAGCTGAAATGCTCAGGAAAATTTGAAAAAAACTTTTGGATAAGCAAGAAGAAGCTATACTGAAACCAAAACCTAACCGAGTGCACTGTCTATGCACAAAGTACTATTTGGTTAGAGTGTGCTATAAGTGTCGAGTGGCGTGACCGCACCTCGACGCCTGATGTCTTCCGCGTTGCCTGTAGCGGTGGCGCTGCCGTCGAATAGCACTGATAGAGCCGCGCGCTGCGTGCAGAAACTGCTATGCGCTCCGGCGATCAGAGCAAAGAAAAACATTACATAAAAAGAGGCACACAAAAATGGTCGAATGTCATATTGGGGTATCAACTTTCCCCCTTTATTTCGACATATGCCTTCACGTTTTGATACGTAAGGTAAGTTGTTTGTTTCAGTGAATATATATTTACATCGAAAATCCAAGGTTGATTAGCTATAAAACACATAACAATTGGTGCGTGCATACGTTATCACGTACTAAGCTTAGCACGTTTCCTGCACAAGGACAGCTCATCAAAAAGAACAAATGAAGTCAGCTACACGAATGTTCATTTTCATGGTAACAGACAGATGCCAACACAATATGCTCACAGAAATGCGTTCTTTTCATAAGCAGTAATTTTTAAATTGGATTGGGGCCTTTTAAAAAGCTGCTACTCAAGGTTCACTCCAGCACACGTCTTACTTGACTGACCATTCACTCTTTGTGCCTGTTTTTGCCTAAGATGAATCTTTAGCCTTGTTAGGACATACTTTTCCAGCAGTGACTTTTCTACCTGTGCACGATGGATTTCGTAGGTCTCCAGTCGCACAGTTGCTGATCTGCGCAATGCACTCAAAATGCTCGCGAATGGGGTTTTGAGCGCCTAAATTCCGTCGTCGTCGGCAAAGGCCTTTGTTCCTCGCTTTCAGTGAGCACTTCCATGACAGCTCGGCTAGGCTGAATGAGCTTTCCAGCGTTCTGAGCGTATTCTTTAAGCTTAACGAGAGTTCTGTATTTATCGTTATTTCCTACCAGTGCTGCTTTGCAGTCCTTGCATTCGTCAATAGATTTCAAGATTGACTTCAGTAGAAAACCTCCTACATATGCAAGAATGTCACGTTCCACTGCAGTGGTTGCATACAGAAGAACGTTTTCGAGCTCTTCTGCTTCCTCGTTCTCCCCACTTCCTTGCGCAACTTGTGCCTTGAAACTGGGGTCCAGGATGTCAGCTAAGTGCAAGCTGTCATCCTCGTTATAGCTAGATGACGTTGGCGTGTTCAAGTATTGGCTGACACATATCATCTTTAGAGCACACTTTACATCATACGCACTTGGGATGGGCTTCCTGGGCCTTACAACAGAGAAAATATTTTCAAGACAGTCCTGTATCAGTCTACCTGTAAGCAGGTACCGGTA
The DNA here is from genome assembly GCA_013436015.1 of Rhipicephalus annulatus. Classification (NCBI taxonomy): domain Eukaryota; kingdom Metazoa; phylum Arthropoda; class Arachnida; order Ixodida; family Ixodidae; genus Rhipicephalus; species Rhipicephalus annulatus. Next base: position 65,936 of record WOVY01012074.1, on the reverse strand, counting down.
GCCACGTTTCTTCAGCAGTTCGTCGGACAGGCACAGCACAACTGTTCTTGATATCAAGAGACCGGCTTGGGCCGGTTTCCAGTGAGCAGTTTTGCCCATGTTGATACGGCAGAAAGTTGTACAAGCCAGTTTTAGGATTTTAACTGCATCTTCATGTTTCGAGGGATCAAAATAGCTCAAAGCAACCACTGGGTGCCGTGATGACGTGAGTGTGAACCATTTGCTCACTAATTCAAGGAACCAAGCTGTTGCCTCTGCTTCAGGCATTAGCTTTCCTTGTTTGACCAGGTATCTGATAGCAGGAGGGGCTTCGCGAAACATTTGAACGGCTACATTCACCTTCATCTTAGTGAAGTACCCACTGCCAATGTGGATGTCAGACAACTTGTTCGCAATCTTCAGGTCATCGTCAGAGTCAAATTCTAGGACTGCTTTAATATGACTAACGCTTACAATTTCTCCAGGAAGATCTTGCTCTTTAACAATAATTTCTCCAGGAAGATCTTGCTCTTTAACAGTTTCTTGTCCTAGTGTAAATGTTTCAGAACGAAGCAGCTGGGCGCGAATGTTTTTCAAAACATGCGCTGGGTCAGCCATAAAGAACAACATCTGGTCTGCAAGGTGTGAATGTGGTACAGAACACACAGTCTCTGATTGTCTGTTGCTGGAGAATTCCATTAGGTGCCACACTGCCCGATATAGCTGATTCCATGTCACTGGTTACCACCAGCACTCGCAACGAGATTTTAAAACATAGCTCAATTAAATGAAACACAAGATCTTTTAGGAGTGCCCCGTCGACTGATCGCCCAGTGAAGTGGTAGGCCTGCTTGCACCTCGTGTTTACCGCACCGATCATGAACACAAGGGTATGGTTGGCAACTTGCACATTTGACTGTGGTAGCGTGGTACCCCCTAGAAGGGAGTCTAGAGAGCGGTCGTGATCGAAACCCTGGCTGATTTCCATCTCATCTATGAATAACACGCAGTCCTTTTCTATGTCTTGCATTGTCTCACTTTTGAGCTTTAGTCTCTTCTAGCCTGAATTTAGTGTACGACATAAAAAAATTTTTTTCGCTGTGGCTTTTTATGGTCTGGTTATGAAGTTACACAACAACATTTATACATGTAGGAGTATTAGGAAAAAAGTTACGGCTATGTTGCGAAAACGCGACAGCAGGTTGTAATGGATCAGAAAATGTTTATTTTCGGACATACTTCAGAGTTAATTTCTTTGAGCTCAGAACACTTGTAGGTCAGTTCTTGTGAAAAGAAATGAAACATATTGAGCTTTGTTTATACAAAGATGAACTTTGCACTTTGCACAGAAAGAAACAGGTTTGCCTTTGCAGCCAGGCATTTCGCATCGTTGTCGTTGCTGCGACACTTCAGGCCAGTGGCCAACATTGTCATGACGGACTTGAGCATTAGGTCTTGGAGCTGTTGGGCCTCTTCTTCCTTTCAAGCCCCGCTTTCACAGAAAGAGATGGCCGCCCCCTCTTCTTCATGTCCTTGTTCGCATTACAGAGGCAGCTGGCTAGAGAAGCCTTGAATGCTAAAAAATCTAGTTGCTCTTTTCTGGCGATTGCTAGAGCATCACAATTCCTTCGGTAGAGAGCCAGCTGTTCACAACAGCCTTATCAAACAAAATGAAAAAAAAAAAGTCTCAGGCAGAATTTTTTTGACTTCAGAAAAATTCTGTAGTATGCCATGAGACCATCAAGGAGGTCTACTCCACCAATGAAGGTGTTGTATATCTTCACAATAGCAGGCTCCTGAATTTCGCACCTTTCTTTCTTCTTGTGGTCGTACCTCTGGCAGCTTCTTAGGGGCTCGGCACTCCCGAATGTGCTGGCTATATTCACTCCTCGGCTGGCGTACCACTTCACAACTCGGACTTCAACCCCATCAACAGTAGCCTCCTGCTCCACGTGGCTTCTTCTTCCGTCCTTCTTCATTTCTGCATCACTGGGCAGTTGGCATCCAGAAATCCTGTTTGCCCGCGCAGTTCACAAGGCTGGAATTGTGGCACCGAGAAACTGCTCTAGTTCAGCGCATTTTAGGCGTAATGCTTTGTTGGCATTCTTCTGCACTGCATAGAGATTGGATGGGTCTCTAATCTCGGGAAGGAGCTTGTCGTCAAAAAAATACCCGAAGTACTCAATGGGTGCTTTTGGCTCATCTGGAGGGTCTGGAAGACTGTCTTCCCATTGAGGTTGGCATGTCCGCGCATGATTCACTCGCTTCCACAGGAAACTTCTTGCGCTTGACATGGACGGCTCTTGTGTTTCATCTTCGTCATCTGCAAAAAAAGAAAAGAAAAAGAAAATGAAATCATTGCGACGTTGGCATACTACATTGGAGAAGCCATACAACCTTGGCTTGAAAAAGAAAAAGAAAAGATGTGTCAACGCAATACAACACGAAGGAACGCCGACGACGTTTCACATTGCAGCCGCACGCAACTCGCCCATCAACAGCAACAAGAAAACAAGAAAGCGCATCATGTGGTTCACATTCCACAAGGGCTTGTGAATGTGCCAGGGAAAAAAAAAAGAGTCAAGGTTCATACCTGTGTCACTCCCAGACTGCCCAGATTGATCTGCTGGGGCAGCGTCTTCTGTGTCAGGGCTGTAATCGGAGTTTCTGTCGCTGAGCCAGCTATCTTCGCTGTCTTCAACGGATGGAACCCTGATCCCGTAGAACCTTCTAGAGTCCATCATAGATGAAGAGCATTGAATAACTGAAAGAAAAAACCAATTACTCGGTCTTTGACCATAACCCAAGGAAGATGTAGTTGTGCGCAAACAGGGACGCTACAACTTGATGCGAAAATGCGACAAAGACACGTGCGATTGAAAAAAATACCAATCTATAACTGGGAAGCATTATAATTGGGAAAAAGAATGACTACTTTTTTGACCACATCTCATGGAAGATGAAGTTGTGCACAAATCGGAACGCTAGAGTCTGATGATGCGAAAACGCATCATCAGACTCTAGCGTTGAAAAACGTTGATAAAACATATGATGCAAAATGCATATGTACGCAGGTTAGTTCTCATACAGAGATAAGAAGACACAGATTGGGGAAGGCGCAAGCGGACGTAAATAGATGCCTTTGCCATGCCCTGTGGGTGCCCCGGGTTGAAATAGTGCGTGCTTAGGCACGTGTTGTTCTTACAGGTTGTTACGCCGTGGGACGCCACATAGCCTTGGAGGTTGAGGGCCCCATCACGAACTCCCATCTCTTGCATTGCTAGGTCGTCGAGGTTGCGCTGGGGCAGTGAGCGGGCGAACTCAGGGTTACGGCAGCGGAGGGAACGCACGTACCACTGGAATATCTGTGGCCGCGGCTTCTTGGACGCAGTATCCATGGTGTGGAAGATCTTAATCGGCGTGCTACGCCGATTAAGACGCAAAGGTCGCTCGTCCTGTTGTTGCACACCGTCGTCTCCAGGAGTGCGCGAAGAGCTGCAGCCAGTGCTGTCATCACCGTATCCTTTGGGTCCTCTTGGGGAGAGGGAGGTAAGAGTTGGCTGCGTGGCTGCCGGTGCTGCGTTAGCGTTGTTTTTGTGGGCATCGCGGAAGGAGCGACCAGGGCGTGTGGTAGCTGTCGCTGAATCCTCCGGTTGAGATGCTGCCCTCGCTTGCTGCATTGCTTCGTGGGGCATCAGTTTGCCACCCGAGGAGGCGAGCAGAAAGGCGGCCTTGAGTTGAAGCTGCCAAGACGCGCACCGGGGTTTGTTGGCAGCATGTGAGCCCTTGCAATTGATGCAGCGGGGTCTTTCAGAGGTGCAGGGCCCTCGGCATGGTTCCCGCCGCAACGAAGGCAGCGCCTGTCACGAGAGCATGTCGCTGTGGCGTGGCCAAACACACCACAGCGCACACATGGAAGTGGACGCGAGAGGCGCGCCCTAACCGGCCTCCGCTGCTTGGAAAGCGACAGCTCAGCAGGGACCACCGTTCCCTCGAAGGTTATCACCAGCCTAGAGCTGCGCCGCGCACAAGAGATGATCCGCACTGGGGACACAATGTTCGAGGCGACGTTGTCAAGAGGGATGTTCGGGTCAACACCAAAAAGTTCCCTCATGCACAAGTTGAGGTCGAGGATCTTTGCCTTGACTCGGACGTGAACAACGGTGCAGATCTGAAGCAGGCCTTCAGCATCCGAGTTGGGCGTGGTGTCAACCGCCACCAGGTTGCGGCGGTGATTCACCCGGGCCCGCTGGGTGGCTGGAAATCCCGCGAGAAACGCTGCAATAGCATCTGTCGACGCTGCCAGGAAATGAGACTTCCGGCCAATGAGTTGGAAATTGACAGTCTGGCCAGCTGAGTCTGCTGGAGGTCTCGTGGGAGCTTGGTTTAGAGGGGCGCGGACCGCGACTACAGCCTGTGAGGAGCTAGGGCGTGGTGCCGTTTTCTTGCCCTGCTTTTGGGGCGCCTTCCCCTTCTTCTTTCCACCCGCTTTCGAAAGGGAAGGGTCAATGGGCGCGCAGAGTGTTGCCTGGCCCGATACCTCGTGACGGAGAGAGGAGAGAAACTGAGCATTCCTTTGGCGAGGACGAGACCCCTCCACTCGTGCTGGGCGCGGCCTCTTTGCTATGTGGCGCGCGCTTGTTCGATTGCGTAGGGAGCCTTCATGTGTGCGCGCCCCCTCTGTTTTTTAGGGTGGTGACAAGTTCGATCATAGTTGCTTACCATGGGCTTTGGCGGCCGCTATACATGGCGGGCCGCCGTGTTGGTTCTCAGCCGTTGCTAGTTTACATTGAAGGTAGCGTGGTTTTTTACAAGAATGGGTTGGTTTCTTTACGTAGCAAGTTCTGAAAGTGGGAGGGTTGTTCCCTGAGGTTATTTGCCATTTTCTGGAATACGAAGACTGTGTTCGTTGACTCGAGTTCGTGTGATATACTTAGAAACAGTTCGTTTCTTGCAGTGTACCCGCCGCATTGGGTGAGTGGTGGCGATTTTATAGGGGCCTATATTTGCGATGCAGCGAACCTTGATATGGAGGTGAACGTAACAAAACGTCCGCGCAGCATTCTTGAAGCAAAAGTCGCCTTGTCACTGCAGACAGTTCAAAGGTGTTCTGGTGCAGGACAGGAGTCCATGATATATTTTTTGATGGTGCCTGTGACCACGGGAAAGGCGTATGAAACAATCGTGTAGTTCACAGTGTTCTCTCCACGCCAAATAACTTTGGCACCCTGTTTGTCATGCCCTATATAATGCTTCTATGCATAATAAAATTCGTGCAGGAAGTTTACTTCCTGCGTGCAAATCTATACTATGGACTGCTTAGAGACCTTACAGGTATTTTGCACTGGCGAAAATGAGAGCACTCAGTAATATCGCCCCTCTCCCCCCCTCCCCCTTCAGCCAATAAGCCAGTAAGTTAGGCTTGACAGAAGACAAAGACACGGGAGCAACAAGGAACGTTTTAATAGTAATGATAACAACATAACAACTTTAGCGATCGAAACAAGCAGCAATGTGCACGAATACAGATCAGAGCAAAGAAAAACATTACATAAAAAGAGGCACACAAAAATGGTCAAATGTCATATTGTGGTATCAACTTTCCCCCCTTTATTTCGACATATGCCTTCACGTTTTGATACGTGCCAGGTGGTCTAAATTTCCGGAGCCCTCCACTACGGCGTCTCTCATAATCATATAGTGGTTTTGGGACGTTAAACCCCACATATCAATCATGTAATCATACGAAGCATGTTTAACATGTTTTGGTAAGTGAAGGTCCAGTATTTATTTTTCTGTTCTTGTTTTAAGTACGCAGCGTAACGGTAATGCGAAAGTCTGTGTGAATATTTGTAAACTAAGGTAGGGTTGACCTCTTGAAGAAAAATTGAGTAACTCACCATTCATTGTCCGAAAGGTATACTCGTCGTACTCCGGCGTGAACTCGTGTTCGTCTATATGGTGCTGCTTCAATTCGAACACCGTGAAGAACTTATCGCACTCATCGCAGTCGATTTTTCGCTCAGCATTGTTCATCTTATGCACGTTTCTTACATGCCTGTGCATGTTGCTTGAGGTGAAGAAGGGTTTATCGCAGTACATACACTCGAACTTGGCCATTGCAAGATGGAGTCTGTAAAAAATGAAATAAATTTAATACAAGCGCGGCACACAAACTGGTTTGAATGCGCTTTCTGATAAATTGCGCGGGAACACCAAAGCTGATGTCACTGCTTCAGTTTCGTTTTGGTTTCAACATTTGAGACATGTTAAAGCCAACTTCGGCTATTTTTTTAACAATGTCAAAATAATGGTGTTTCCATGTTCCTGAGACACTCTTGTCACGAGCCCAATAGCTGAAATGCTCAGGAAAATTTGAAAAAAACTTTTGGATAAGCAAGAAGAAGCTATACTGAAACCAAAACCTAACCGAGTGCACTGTCTATGCACAAAGTACTATTTGGTTAGAGTGTGCTATAAGTGTCGAGTGGCGTGACCGCACCTCGACGCCTGATGCCTTCCGCGTTGCCTGTAGCGGTGGCGCTGCCGTCGAATAGCACTGATAGAGCCGCGCGCTGCGTGCAGAAACTGCTATGCGCTCCGGCGATCAGAGCAAAGAAAAACATTACATAAAAAGAGGCACACAAAAATGGTCGAATGTCATATTGGGGTATCAACTTTCCCCCTTTATTTCGACATATGCCTTCACGTTTTGATACGTAAGGTAAGTTGTTTGTTTCAGTGAATATATATTTACATCGAAAATCCAAGGTTGATTAGCTATAAAACACATAACAATTGGTGCGTGCATACGTTATCACGTACTAAGCTTAGCACGTTTCCTGCACAAGGACAGCTCATCAAAAAGAACAAATGAAGTCAGCTACACGAATGTTCATTTTCATGGTAACAGACAGATGCCAACACAATATGCTCACAGAAATGCGTTCTTTTCATAAGCAGTAATTTTTAAATTGGATTGGGGCCTTTTAAAAAGCTGCTACTCAAGGTTCACTCCAGCACACGTCTTACTTGACTGACCATTCACTCTTTGTGCCTGTTTTTGCCTAAGATGAATCTTTAGCCTTGTTAGGACATACTTTTCCAGCAGTGACTTTTCTACCTGTGCACGATGGATTTCGTAGGTCTCCAGTCGCACAGTTGCTGATCTGCGCAATGCACTCAAAATGCTCGCGAATGGGGTTTTGAGCGCCTAAATTCCGTCGTCGTCAGCAAAGGCCTTTGTTCCTCGCTTTCAGTGAGCACTTCCATGACAGCTCGGCTAGGCTGAATGAGCTTTCCAGCGTTCTGAGCGTATTCTTTAAGCTTAACGAGAGTTCTGTATTTATCGTTATTTCCTGCCAGTGCTGCTTTGCAGTCCTTGCATTCGTCAATAGATTTCAAGATGGACTTCAGTAGAAAACCTCCTACATATGCAAGAATGTCACGTTCCACTGCAGTGGTTGCATACGGAAGAACGTTTTCGAGCTCTTCTGCTTCCTCGTTCTCCCCACTTTCTTGCGCAACTTGTGCCTTGAAACTGGGGTCCAGGATGTCAGCGAAGTGCAAGCTGTCATCCTCGTTATAGCTAGATGACGTTGGCGTGTTCAAGTATTGGCTGACACATATCATCTTTAGAGCACACTTCACGTCATACGCACTTGGGATGGGCTTCCTGGGCCTTACAACAGAGAAAATATTTTCAAGACAGTCCTGTATCAGTCTACCTGTAAGCAGGTACAGGTAGCCACGTTTCTTCAGCAGTTCGTCGGACAGGCACAGCACAACTGTTCTTGATATCAAGAGACCGGCTTGGGCAGGTTTCCAGTGAGCAGTTTTGCCCATGTTGATACGGCAGAAAGTTGTACAAGCCAGTTTAAGGATTTTAACTGCATCTTCATGTTTCGAGGGATCAAAATAGCTCAAAGCAACCACTGGGTGCCGTGATGACGTGAGTGTGAACCATTTGCTCACTAATTCAAGGAACCAAGCTGTTGCCTATCCTTCAGGCATTAGCTTTCCTTGTTTGACCAGGTATCTGATAGCAGGAGGGGCTTCGCGAAACATTTGAACGGCTACATTCACCTTCATCTTAGTGAAGTACCCACTGCCAATGTGGATGTCAGACAACTTGTTCGCAATCTTCAGGTCATCGTCAGAGTCAAATTCTAGGACTGCTTTAATATGACTAACGCTTACAATTTCTCCAGGAAGATCTTGCTCTTTAACAATAATTTCTCCAGGAAGATCTTGCTCTTTAACAGTTTCTTGTCCTAGTGTAAATGTTTCAGAACGAAGCAGCTGGGCGCGAATGTTTTTCAAAACATGCGCTTGGTCAGCCATAAAGAACAACATCTGGTCTGCAAGGTGCGAATGTGGTACAGAACACACAGTCTCTGATTGTCTGTTGCTGGAGAATCCCATTAGGTGCCACGCTGCCCGATATAGCTGATTCCATGTCACTGGTTACCACCAGCACTCGCAACGAGATTTTAAAACAGAGCTCAATTAAATGAAACACAAGATCTTTCAGGAGTGCCCCGTCGACTGATCGCCCAGTGAAGTGGTAGGCCTGCTTGCACCTCGTGTTTACCGCACCGATCATGAACACAAGGGTATGGTTGGCAACTTGCACATTTGACTGTGGTAGCGTGGTACCCCCTAGAAGGGAGTCTAGAGAGCGGTCGTGATCGAAACCCTGGCTGATTTCCATCTCATCCATGAATAACACGCAGTCTTTTTCTACGTCTTGCATTGTCTCACTTTTGAGCTTTAGTCTCTTTTAGCCTGAATTTAGTGTACGACATAAAAAAATTTCTTTCGCTGTGGCTTTTTATGGTCTGGTTATGAAGTTACACAACAACATTTATACATGTAGGAGTATTAGGAAAAAAGTTACGGCCATGTCGCAAAAACGCGACAACAGGTCGTAATGGATCAGAAAATGTTTATTTTCGGACATACTTTAGAGTTCATTTCTGTGAGCTCAGAACACTTGTAGGTCAGTTCTTGTGAAAAGAAATGAAACATTTTGAGCTTTTGTTTATACAAAGATGAACTTTGCACTTTGCACAGAAAGAAACAGGTTTGCCTTTGCAGCCAGGCATTTCGCATCGTTGTCGTTGCTGCGACACTTCAGGCCAGTGGCCAACATTGTCATGACGGACTTGAGCATTTGGTCTTGGAGCTGTTGGGCCTCTTCTTCCTTTCAAGCCCTGCTTTCACAGAAAGAGATGGCCGCCCCCTCTTCTTCATGTCCTTGTTCGCATTACAGAGGCAGCTGGCTAGAGAAGCCTTGAATGCTAAAAAATCTACTTGCTCTTTTCTGGCGATTGCTAGAGCATCACAATTCGTTCTGTAGAGAGCCAGCTGTTCACAACAGCCTTATCAAACAAAACGAAAAATAAATCTCAGGTAGAATTTTTTTGACTTCAAAAAAATTCTGTAGTATGCCATGAGACCATCAAGGAGGTCTACTCCACCAATGAAGGTGTTGTATGTCTTCACAATAGCAGGCTCCTGAATTTCGCACCTTTCTTTCTTCTTGTGGTCGTACCGCTGGCAGCTTCCTAGGGGCTCGGCACTCCCGAATGTGCTGGCTATATTCACTCCTCGGCTGGCGTACCACTTCACAACTCGGACTTCAAACCCATCAACAGTAGCCTCCCGCTCCACGTGGCTTCCTCTTCCGTCCTTCTTCATATCTGCATCACTGGGCAGTCGGCATCCAGAAATCCTGTTTGCCCGCGCAGTTCACAAGGCTGGAATTGTGGCACCGAGAAACTGCTCTAGTTCAGCGCATTTTAGGCGTAATGCTTTGTTGGCATTCTTCTGCACTGCATAGAGATTGGATTGGTCTCTAATCTCGGGAAGGAGCTTGTCGTCAAAAAAATACCCGAAGTACTCAATGGGTGCTTTTGGCTCATCTGGAGGGTCTGGAAGACTGTCTTCCCATTGAGGTTGGCATGTCCGCGCATGATTCACTCGCTTCCACAGGAAACTTCTTGCACTTGACGTGGACGGCTCTTGTGTTTCATCTTCGTCATCTGCAAAAAAAAGAAAAGAAAAAGTAAATGAAACCATTGCGACTTTGGCATACTACATTGGAGAAGCCATACAACCTTGGCTTGAAAAAGAAAAAGCAAAGATGCGTCAACGCAATACAACACGAAGGAACGCCGACGACGTTTCACATTGCAGCCGCACGCAACTCGCCCATCTACAGCAACAAGAAAACAAGAAAGCGCATCATGTGGTTCACATTCCACAAGGGCTTGTGAATGTGCCAGGCAAAAAAAAAAGAGTCAAGGGTCATACCTGTGTCACTCCCAGACTGCCCAGATTGATCTGCTGGGGCAGCGTCTTCTGTGTCAGGGCTGTAATCGGAGTCGCTGTCGCTGAGGCAGCTATCTTCGCTGTCTTCAATGGGTGGAACCCTGATCCCGTAGAAACTTCTAGAGTCCATCATAGATGAAGAGCATTGAATAACTGAAAGTAAAAAACCAATTACTCGGTCTTTGACCATAACCCAAGGAAGATGTAGTTGTGCGCAAACAGGGACGCTACAACTTGATGCGAAAATGCGACAAAGACACGTGCGATTGAAAAAAATACCAATCTATAACTGGGAAGCATTATAACTGGGAAAAAGAATGACTACTTTTTTGACCACATCTCATGGAAGATGAAGTTGTGCACAAATCGGAACGCTAGAGTCTGATGATGCAAAAACGCGACAAAGCGACTCGCGATTGAAAACACAACTAATCTTCAAAAACAAATAATTTATCTGATCTTCGTGCGTTAGTCAACCAAGTGCCCACTACACAACATTTTTCTAGATTCGAAACCATTACATACCTTGAAAAGAGACGGATGTCAATGGATGGACACTGAGGAATGTTGTGCGTCGGCATCAACCGGAGAAATGGCAGCTGTCAGCTCTTTACTGAATAGAGGGTAGATGGCGCTGCTTTTTCTATATGTTGTCAGACATCTGTAGAATACCTCTAAGCACAGCAGTGGCGCCTACAGATGTTTTCTTCTGGTAGTGTGGCTTAAAACCGGTATTATGCGAAATCGCGACAACAGGTCATAAGAGGTTAAAACATATAGTACCTCATGAAGAATGCCTGGCAAAAAGCGGATGTTCTGAAGTCTTCTAATGAGGGTCCTGTTCGAAGGTAATGGATACGACAACGACCTCAGTAGTTCATATCCTGTTGTGCCACATGCATGTTTAATCTGAAGTGCTACTCTGATAGTCTTTTCCGACCATATTGATACCTTCGTAGTCTTTCTCGCCAGAGCAGCTGCTTGGTCATTGTTCAGAAAGCTTGCAGTAGTTAATTCACATTTTTTTTTCAAGAGATGCCAGTTTTTTCCTCGCACTTTTGAGCTGTGATTTTGCTTTCTCATGCAGTCTTTGTAGGCTCTTGTACTTGCGCATCAGGTCAGCGTTTTTTTTTTTTCGAAGTTCCGCACTCTCTCGATGAGTCAGTGTCCTACCTACAGCTGCACTTTTTGCAGTTGTGAAGAGGTGTGGAGACAGCGCTTGTACTTCTCCACCCTCAAGCTGATTTTGCAGTGTTGAAGTACCATTTTTAATAGAGGGTGACCTACTTGGTACAAAGCTATGAGAAGCTTGAAGACAAGACATCTGGGTTCTATTCTGAACATAAGTGTCACTGAACTGAAAATACTGATACGCAGAGGCTAACGGTTCTCGTGTGCAGCAGGATTGATCAGCACTGCCACCCTTAATGTCATCAAGAGGGACAGATGGCACAAGAAATTTCTGAGATGTGCTTTGACAATTTTTGGGAACATTTTCTGTAGTAGGAACAGACGCTGCTGAGCTCACAAGTACAACTGGCAATGATGCACAATGAATACGTAAGTCACGAGCATCGCCCATGTCAGCTGGAATACCAACTGAGTTAGCAGCCAAAAATTCACAAGCTGAACTAGCACTACCAGAACTGTCAGCGGCGTTGGTTGGGGTGTCACCAGAATGTAGACTTAGCTGAATAGTGCCTACATCTGCGGAGGCACAGTTTGGCTCCACAGCACTGCTTGCTGCAGAAATCGTTGTGGCAGTTTATGAAAAACAGGACAAAAAATTCCGACGCTGCACCACACTCTCCCACATGGCATATTTGAGTTATGAGCAAACAACCGGAATCCTTGGTGCTGCACAGAAACATAAGTGTTTAAGACAGACAGACAGACAGACGGATGGACAGACAGACACACAAGCAGACAGACTCACAAGCAGACGCACGGCAGACGGACACGAACAGTAAATCAGTCGCATTCTATATTATTAAAACAAAAACTTTATTGGCACAGTTGAGCGAGTTAGGGTGTTATTTTCGCGTGGCCTTGAAGTGAAGAACAAGTATTTCGTGGTAAGAGGCGCAAAATTTAGTTGCTGCGTTGCAGTTGTGCAAGGCTCTATCACAGCCGGACTGGAAAGGCACAAGAGCTGTGACTCTACAGAGAACGCGTTCGTCGGCTCGTTTGTCTACATCTTTAAATGCACTTTCTAAGCGTCCGAGGGGAAAGTTGCAGGAGCGCGCACATCTGCCAGCAAAGGAACACGCGAACGCGAGCGTCTGTCGGTGGTTTACGAGCACGGCGTTTGCTTCGTCGAATGCGGCGACGGCTTTGGAAACTCAAGAAAAGAAGACAGCGAATGAACGCAGTACGGCCTGTATAACGCCATTTCGTTCGGTTAGCAAACTGCGCTTCGGCTACGATGATAAACAAGCATAACCATTAAACACGCTTTTGTTGGCATAATCGGGCTTAGCTGAGCTAAGCTGCAGCCAGGATAAGTAGCGTTTACCTTGCACGGACTGATTTTCGTCATACGACATAGCAAATCATTTCACGAAATACGTGTGATAAACTCAATCCGCTCGCGAGTCGCAATACAACAGGTACTCACCTCACAAACACGGGAGAAAGCAGTCGGCTCCCAGCAGTTTCGCTTAACTTGCGCAATCTAGCGTTTCCGTCGTTAGGATAAGTCGGGAACCGAAACATTCTCAAACCCCGTCTCCAGATGGTTGTGCATTGCGGCACGCAGCAGCCTGGCATTGTCACTCCAAGGTTCTTGTGGAAGCCTTTAGCGCGAGGATGATGTCACAGAAGAAGCTAGGTCCAGAGCGATGTGGTAGACGCCGCGCATACCGCAGCTTGCACACCGCGCCAACATGCAGTCGGTGCAGTACGACGGAGCAGTGGCCGGGAGAACCAACACGACGCTTGCGTCCTCTCGTTGCCATGGAAACCTGGACTGGCAACATTGTGTTTTGGCAGGCGGCAGCAAATGGTGAGCCAAAGGCTGACGCCACTCTAAAAAACGGAGGGGACGCGCACACATGAAGGCTCCCTACGATTGGGCAACTGTAGCGGGAAGAGGGGGGTCCGGTGGGAAGGGCAGTCTGGCTCGCCAGGTGACCGGTGTTCTCCCTCGCCCAGTGCGGCCCCACTTTCCCCAATGGCGTGAGGAGCCCGCTCGTCTGGGGCGGCCAGGGAGGGGCAGAAACTGGTTTCCCGCTCCACAGGAAATGTGGCAGCTTGAGCTAGTTGGTATGGCATTACGATAGTTATAGCGCAAGAACAAAACGACGACACAAAGACAAGTGTCTTTCGTGTCCTTCTTGTCTCTGTGTCGTCCTTTTGTTCTCACGCTATAATCATCGTCATTCCACAGGAAAGATGCGCACAGGGTCATTGCTGACGGCTGCAGCCGACGATTCCTCGCTGCTCGGGGCCGGTTTTCTCGCCCTCGCTTTCCGTTCCCGAGCTGGATGAGAAGGGGGTAGGTGTCTTGTGCTCCCAGGAGGACGATGTTGTGGAGGAAGAGGATGTGCTACTCCCACATTCTTTGCTCGCCTGCGGCGCCTGCTGTTGAACCTCGTCTGTGTGAGTGGCCGTCGAGATGGAGGTTCGCTTGGAAATGGCCGCCATGGTGACTCGCTTTGGTTTTTTCGGCGTTTGAAGAAACGGCAAATCTAGCTTAGGAGACGCATACACAAGAAAAGACAACAGACACGCTGAAACCTACTACAGAATAATGAAGCCATCACACATAATGTTTCCAGGAAAGCTGATCACACATGCGTCGTACAAAAAAAAACACATGATTCACTTGTGGCACTATTAGCCACAGTTTTCTGAATAAGCACTCTTTTTTTGATAGTGATAGCGAAGGTACACTAAGGAATTGTTCAAACCGTGTTGCCAAATATGAAACTCCTTGTTTTTCCCTCACGAGTATGAATTCAATTGAATAGTTTACACAATAGAAGTGTTCAGGGAACAAGGGACTCGTGTCCCTTTGCGAGAAGCCCAAGAACGATAAATTGCAGTATTATACTCTTTGGTGGTTGTAGAAACACTATATAAAATGAAGCCGGACATAAAAAAAAAGTTATCGGGCACATCAGGAAAAAAAAGGGTCTATTCAGCTCAAAATGTTCAATTATGGCTGATGTTTTTTGTGTTTTGCTGGGATTTGCACGCAGATGGCCTGGGTTCAGATAGATAAAATTTGTGTTGAAAAAAAATCACTACAGTGTAGCTAGGTGATTCTCATATTTAATAAAGGTAAGGGTGCGCCGCAATATCTTGAATCTTCACGCAAAGTTGGGGGGTCGACTTATGTTCTGATCTGATCTATATTCCGGTTTCTACGGTAGGTGCCGCAAGTAGGTACTAAGTGGTCAACAATGTCCTTGTATGGCTCTGTTGATGTGTTTAAAAATGTTGCCAATCATGCTTTTTTTGCGCAGAAAGTTCTGTCATCCTACGAGGATGCAGCTTTTTTTGGCTCTGAAAATTTGTTTGCTTTCCAATCTGTGATATCTTTAAGTTGGCACACCACATGTCACTCGCTCACCTATGTGTGTTCTTGTGTTAGTAAGTTTAGTTTTGTTTTCTTGACGCTTTCCATTTGTAGCACCATAAAAGTAAAGGAAGGGAGTACCTTTATTGTTTTTGTCTTCCAAAAGGAATAATTCTAGCTCGTTTATTGCTTACAAGGGTTTGATTTCACGCTGGGAAAAGAGGCATCTGCGTGCAAGGGAACCAGCTAAGTACAATGCGCACGTACAGTCCCGGTCAAAAGTTCTCAGGCCACGCTTTCGCAAAAATACATGGGATAGTGGTTTGGGAACTTTTGAACCTCCCCTCTGTTTATACCTAGGCATAGCACACTTGTTTATCATGTACAACTATAGATCATGCAGCTGTATGAGGCCTAAGTGGGTGATACAAGGCACTGCCGATTTGATTCGCATTTCTCAACCATAATCGCGATCAGAATACCAATCGAAATTACGATGTGTAAAACTTGAATGGCTTAAACGGAAGAGAAAATTGGCCTTAAGGACCAATAAGGTGGCTCTAAATGCCACACCTTTCACAAAATAACGCAATCGCACAAATGACGCTGAATCATGTAGCGACAGTGAGAGTTTAGGCGCTACAAATGCCATTCGCAATCAAGTGCACCGGCAATAATAAAAGCACAGTTACAGTATGCGCGGACCACCTCAAAGACACCATAATCAGCACTCCTCCAGCACAACACAAATTATCTTTAGTCTGCAGATCATCACACAGGCGCACGCATGCACCCTCTCCACACAAAAAGGTAAAAAATGCCCGGAGAACCTGAGGTTGCCTGACCCACCGGTTTCTAAAAGCCACAGTTTCGTACGAATTTGAGCCCAGTTGGGTGAAAATAGTTTGGCTAGCCTCTGTTTTCGAATGATGGCCTGTTCCAATAACTAACATGGCCTGGGAGATAATTTAGACTCCTACCAAAAGTTTTGAAGAAACCCGACGTTTCGGAACCAACTTGGTTCCTTCCTCAGGGGTCACTGCGGAGGTTACGTAGCAGCGCCGTCTTCAAAGCACTCGCAGGGTGGCTAATGACCCCCCTCTATCTCTCGTTTTGCCATGGAGCGGCCTACACATGGCCTACACTTGCAAGTTGCTGTTTCCTAAAGAGTACTCATTTGTTATAAATGTGAAAATAACAACCATCGTGCAAAAGTTTGAATAGCAGAGCTGTGGACAACTGAAATAGGGGCCATCAGAGAGTCTCTCTGATGCTTAGTACAGTTGAACACCGTTACAACGAAACTGAAGGGGTGCGGAAAAAATTTCATTGAAGCAAAAATTTCGTTGTGAAATCGAAAAAATATAGCCGATCTTGAGCTAGCAAAACAAACGGATGTATATTCTCAAAATTAAAAAATTGTCCGCTGCTTTTTATTCTATCTCAGCAGCGTTACGACACGATTCTCACCCATGCATAGCCAAGCTATGGTGAAAAGCACGCTGGAACAATGACTACAACCACTTTCGTGAACGAACCAAACAGTTGCATTAGCACGTTAACATTAGCAGCTGTCCGCCGTCAAAACACCGAGATGGCAGCAGGATATCGTGGAGCGGTGACTTTTGCCATATTTTGCGCCATTCTTATCGTTCATCACTCATGGCTAGCTTGTTTTGTTGATAATGGCGACAAACAGCCGCTCTGATTATTACCACACAGGCCAAGCGCAAACAAAAAGATAAGCATTGGAATCGGAAAAGGCATCGTTCTGCAGATGCACCCATCAGCTGCGCGAAGGAAACCATGAACTAAGCAACTGAGCTTCAGCTTCGCATCATCTGCAGCTATAATTAAACCCTATATTTAACATTTCGATGCATTTGTACAACTTGAAAACACCTGAATGAAGTCTAAAACACACGGCACCACCAAAAACCACGCTCTTCAGCAAGCATGGGCGCCGCCATTGCTCGATAGCGATGACAATGAGACTTCCCTGGTTTTGCCAGTGACAAAAGCATGGCAGTATCATTGTTATCGCTATTGAGCAATGGCAGTGCCCATGTTTACTGAGCAGCGGTGGTTTCTGGTGGTGCCAACGCGTGCTTTAGACTTCGTCGACATATTTACAGGTTCTAAAAATGCATCAAAACGTTAAAGATTAGGTTTACTGTATAGAAATAAATATCTGAGCCTGAAATTGCATCGTGAAATTTCGTTGAAGCGGGACGGCAGGAAATAAAGTGTTCGTTGTGGCGACAATATTTATGCATTGACTCCACGGTGTAGGAATATTTAGGTGCTGACACTGCGCGCGGGGGCGTGGCCAGACCTTGTTCGGAATTCCATACGCTTCTCTGAAACGCCGGCAGACCGTGCCGAATCACGGGGGCCCTTCACAGTCGCAACGTCGTGGCGGCCGAAGCGCAGATGTAGCGGGATCGTTCCATGGAGCGCCATTTCCGTCAAGTTTTTTAAGTGCAGCGGGGCACACGACGATTAAAACTGCTGTTGACACCAAATAATTTTCGGATACCTCCATTTTTACTTGCTGAAACTGCAGGAGTGCACGGTAGAGCAGCGTGAACGCGGCCGTGCGACCCTTCCGAGCTCGTCGTTGAAATGAGTCTATTGCCAATAATTTTGGTGTGCAAAAACGCTGCCAGATCCCAGGGGCTTCTGGCCGAGAGCTAAAAAACTCCTCTTGGCTATTCTAAATAATGTTTTATTTTATCTCTTTTTTTCGTTCATGCGCACGACTCCCGAGAGCATACAGCTACTTCACCGCCTCGTGAAATAAAATGCCCTAAACAGGCATGCTCGCCAATTCGTGCCAGGGAGCCTACGTGTATCATGAAATGTTGCTTGAGCAGTGTAATGCCCACCGGGTAGAGAATATGGTAAAATTTACCCGACTCACGGGGGTTCTTCAACTACGTTTCGTATTTCGACTGCATCAGAAATACCGCCTCCGCCGCCCTACGCGAGATTTCCCAGGCCAAAAAGAAACCAAGACTATCTCTATTACATTTATATGTCTAGGACAGTGCATTGATACCTACATGGCACGAAAAGGCCCATTGAAAATGTCCCTCACGTTCCTCCTGTCAAGCTCGTTGTTTACGTTGATACCGACGCTGCTGAGCAGTTGTCTATTTCACGAAAACATGGGTACGCTGGCGCAAGTATCATATACTTATGCGACTGTACATTGGTATTGGCGGATGTCAGATGAGGATAATTGAAGTCGGCTAATAAAGCAGCTTTGTAGGCCACAAAATTCTCCACTGAACATTAGGGGCACCAACATATGTGGAACGAAACTTACAGCGAGTGGAAACTGGTTCTGAGATGGCAGCCTAAAACTAATTGCTCTGCTGCCATGACATACGGCAGGTGGTGTGTTTGTGTAATTGCTTCTTTGAAAACACTTGAAGACCGCATCGGTCACCTAAATAATTTCTGACTAAATTTTGAACTTGGGCTAGTTGGTTCTTCTGCACATTTTGAGGGAAAACAACGCGAGATGAGGGCAATGAAAGGAAAACACGAGAGCTTGTTTTTGGACTTTCTTTCTTCGTCTTTGTCTATAAGCGGTTTTCGTCATAATGTGCAGGGGTCTCAATAATTTAGTTTGTGAATTTTATGACTATGAGACTCTTGATCCCCAAATGTTTTACTGATCAGGAAGCTCAACTGGGGAACATACGTGCAACATTAACTGTGCCATCAGTGAGAGAATGCAAAAGGTGCTCATGTTCCGTGTAATGTGAAGAATCCCATGTGGTTCTTCAAAATATGAAACAAAGTTTTTACAATATGAAACAACATTCATGGCCCCCGCAGGGGCGCCTGCGCAAGTAGGCGTTTGATGTGTAGCGACACCACGGACCCGAGCTAACGGGGGAGTTTTGACTCCCTCCCACGCCTAGCCGTGCGTGGCTTTGCCGTGTCCGGGGAAAAGGGGATCCTGGGGGTTGAGCCGACGCTGGGTGATTGGACCTTTAAGGCCCCCCGGCAGAGGCAACACACCCCTTTGGCCCCGGCTTCACGTAGACGGCACCCCTGGGCTCACCCACCCAGGGGAAATCGGCAGTCGCCTTTTCCTATCTCTCTCTCTCTACATCTTCGTCTTTATCTCTTACTGTTTATCTGTCCTGTCTTCTACTCTCATCTGTTTACTTCCATTTTTCCTGGCGGCAAGGGTTAACCCTGTGCAAATAGCCTACCTTGGTCTAGGCGCATTGGGTTATGGCAGTGTTGTACGGCTGACGTCTGCAAGCTTTCAGCACCTGCAAACTTGCAGCGTCCCCTTGTTGGGCTCCGTGGTGGGTGGCCGCCAACGCTGCTGAACAAAAATAAGACCGGCATGCATGGAGCATTCCCTCTTCTGTCTGATCGTACCGGCTTAAAGCGGGTACGCACCGATGATATTAACTTTTTTAACCAGCCAACAGAAACTTTTCCCCATTTCCACGTCATTCACTGTGAGAAAAGTGGAAAGCAAGCCAGAACCGTCTCTCCTTTCCTGGTTTCTACATGTCTTACCGAAACTCTTGCCACAGGATACAAGGTAACCAAAATGGCTAGTGGAGACCTTCTCCTCGAAATCCGTGACAAAGAACAATTTAAAAAGCTAGACCGTCTTTCAGATTTCGGTGGCATACCAGTAACCATAACACCACATAGATCAATGAACACATCTCGCGGAGTGGTATCTGACATGGACTTACTTGACTTGACTGAGACTGAACTTTTGGAGGGGTGGAAGAGCCAAAATGTCACTAATGTACAGAGAATCATCATCAGAAGAGATAATAAGGAAACACCGACAAAACACTTAATACTCACATTTGCATCCAGTAAACTACCGGAATCTATTCAAACAGGGTACACAAAGACATCTATCAGGCCGTTCATACCAAACCCTCGTCGTTGCTTCCAATGCCAGAGGTATGGCCATGGCTCTAAAACCTGTCGTGGTCGCCAGACTTGTGCACAATGTGGAGTCCTAGGCCACGTGTCTGAGAACTGCAAACAACCGCCACACTGTGTAAACTGCGAAGGAAACCATGCCGCATATTCACGCTCCTACACATACTGGAAAAAAGAAAAAGAAATAATTACGTTGAAGGCGAAGGAGAACATTACATTTAAGGAAGCACGGCGAAGAGTCGCTCCATTCTATGGAGCTACATACACTGATGCGGCGCGTCAGGGGGCACCGCCGCACCAGCCCTCACCACTCCTTCGGCCCGCGCATACCGAGCCGGAGGTTGTGGCACCTGCCCCCAAGGCGGTTGTAGCCCAGGCTACACCGCCTATTCCCAAACAGAGACCGTAGACTCCAGAGTCCTCGGGTCTCAAGGCCTCACCTCACCAGGCGAGGCCCGAAATTCGAACTAGCAGCCCGCACGTGCGGGCATCCAGTGCCTCCGAGGAGGCAATGGATACGTCGGTACCCTTGGTGCCGAAAGAGCGGCGTGGCTCCTTGGAGCGCGCCAAGAAAACAAAAAAGCCGATAACAGGACCTGGTGACGGCCCTGTTAAGTGAACTCAAACTCCCTGTCTAAACAGCCACTCGCTTTTCGTACACACAGCACTATTTTACATTCACCATGAACACTCAAATTATACAATGGAACGTCAGGGGCCTTCTCAGAAACCTTGACGACATCCAAGAACTCTTACACGAACACTCACCAAAAGTGCTGTGTGTACAAGAAACACACCTTAATTCAAAACACACAAATTTTCTTCGTAAATACGTTATTTTCCGAAAGGACCGTGTTGATGCTATGACATCATCCGGAGGTGTTGCCATCATAGTGAATCAAGGAATAGCATGCACACACTTACAACTCCAAACATCCCTTGAGGCAGTGGCTGTTCGAGCAGTTCTTTTTGATAAACTGATCACAATCTGCACTATCTACATTCCTCCTAGCTATCAGCTGCAAAAACGTGATTTACACTCTTTAATTGATGAACTTCCGGAGCCCTATGTTCTCCTTGGAGACTTTAATGCACATAGCAGGCTATGGGGTGACTCTCAGTATGACGCGCGAGGTTAACTGATTGAACAGTTCCTTCTCTCCTCGAGCGCGTGTCTCCTAAATTGAAAAGAACCAACCTATTATAATCTCGCCAATAACACCTACTCCTCCATAGACCTAAGCATAGTATCTCTATCTCTTGTGCCTCTACTCCAGTGGAAAGTCGTCAGTAATCTGTACGGAAGTGACCACTTCCCCATAGTTTTGAGCACAAATACAGTAACTGAGTGTCCATCACGTGTTCCGAAGTGGCTCATAAACATAGCCGACTGGGAACACTTTTATACCATCGCTCGTCTAGGTTGGAATGACATAAGTACTTTGAACATTGATGTTGCTGTCAACTACTTCATAGCATTTTTGATTGATGCTGCAGCAAAATGCATCCCACAAACAAATGGACACCCTGGAAAACGGCGTGTGTCATGGTGGAACTTTGAATGCAGAAACGCGCGCAAACAGCAAAGCAGAGCTTGGAGGCTGCTTCGGAACTCACCGACAGCCGAAAATCTTGACACCTTCAAGAAAATAAAGTCTCAAGGCAGGAGAACGCGTCGGCAGGCCAGACGAGAAAGCTGGCAGAAGTTTTTGTCAGGGATCAATTCATACACACAGGAAGCTAAAGTCTGGAACATGGTCGGTAGGATAGCAGGAAAAGAAGTACACACACTTCCACTTGTAAACACTCGGGGTGACACCTTGGAAGATCAGGCAAACTTCCTCGATGCACACTTCGAACAGGTTTCCAGCTCATCCCACTATACTGACACTTTCCAAAAATACAGAACAAGAATAGAAAAACAGAAACTCGAACACAAATGCACTAGATATGAGGCATATAATCAAGCGTTCAGTCTAGCTGAGCTGCGAGTGTCTCTAAACTCCTGCAGTACTTCTGCCCCAGGTTCTGACCGTGTTGTTTATGAAATGTTAAAAAACCTACCGATCAAAACACGAAAACCCTTACTTTGTTTGTACAATGCTATCTGGTTTTCTGGCACTATTCCTAACTCCTGGAAAGAGGCTATTATAATTCCCATTTTGAAAGAGGGCAAGGACCCTTCTTTACCTTCGAGTTACAGGCCTATTGCACTCACAAGCTGCTTGTGCGAAGTCTTCGAAAAAATGATAAACTGCCGACTCGTACATTTTCTTGAAACAAATAATTTGCTCGACCCATTTCAGTGCGGGTTTCGAGAAAGTAGATCCACCACAGACTACCTTGTTCGTATCGAGGCGCAGATCAGGGACGCCTTCGTTCATAAACAATATTTTCTCTCTGTATTCCTCGATATCGAAAAGGCTTATGATACAACATGGCGTTTCGGAATTCTAAGAGACCTGTCCCACCTTGGCGTGCGCGGAAGAATGTTTCACATAATCGAAAGTTACCTGTCAAACCGGACATTCTGTGTCCGAGTGGGCACGGTTCTTTCCCAAACATTCGTCCAGGAAAGAGGCGTGCCACAAGGTGGTGTACTTAGCTGCACACTTTTTCTCGTCAAGATGAATTCCTTGCACTTGTCCATCCCTCGCAATATGTTTTATTGTACATATGTCGACGACGTCCAGCTTGGCTTTAGATCTTGCAATCTGGTAATGTGTGAGCGACAGGTTCAGTTAGGTTTAAACAAGGTCTCCAAATGGGCAGAGGAAAACGGATTCCGACTGAACCCACAAAAGAGCACGTGTGTCTTGGTCTCCCGAAAGAGAGGCATGCACTCAGAACCCGACATTGAATTGAACGGTCAACGTCTGTCTGTCAATGCGGAGCATAAATTCTTAGAAATAATCTTGGACAACAAGTTGACCTTCGTACCGCACATCAAGTATCTAAAAACAAAATGTTTAAAAGCCATGAATGTTTTAAAAGTGTTGTCACGTACTACGTGGGATAGTGACAGGCAATGTCTCATGAATCTGTATCGAAGTCTCATTCGCACCCGCTTAGATTATGGGGCCATTGTTTATCAGTCTACAACACAAAGTGCTTTGAAGATGCTGGACCCCGTGCACCATTTGGGCATCCGCCTTTCTACGAGTGCTTTTCGCACCAGCCCCGTAGAAAGCCTTTATGTTGAGTCAAATGAGTGGTCGCTTCATCATTCAGAGAACTTACATGTCCTTTGTTTATTTCGTTAAGATGAAAGCAGATAAGAAGCACCCCTCATACTCTACTATTAATGATTTGTCGAGCTCCATTCTGTTTCAAAACAGGCCTTCGATGAGGCAGCCCTTCTCAGTTCGCCTGAAAAGTCTAGCTGAGGAAACTGGAGTCTCACTTGAACATAGTTTAATGGCTCCTGTAGCATATCTGCCACCGTGGCAGTGGCAGACGTAGACTGTGATGTGTCCTTTCTTGAAGTTACAAAACATGCGCCTATTGCCCACATCCGAACATACTTCCTGGAACTTCAACACAAATACACACGTCCTGAGTTCTTTACAGATGCCTCCAAGTCCAACTCCTCTGTGTCCTACGCTGTTGTCAGCCCATCCTTTTCGGATGCTGGCCCTCTACATCCAGGCACAAGTATCTTCACAGCGGAAGCTTACGCGATACTTGTGGCAGCTAAACACATCAAACAATTACACATACAAAAAGCAGTAATTTATACAGACTCAGTGTGGTAACGGCTCTGCACAGTCTTAAAAAACAAAAAAACCCGGTCCTCATCTCACTTTACTCCATTTTGTGCACACTCCACACACTCGAACAACATGTTAGTGTGCTGGGTGCCAGGGCACCGTGAGATTCAAGGCAACGTGAGGGCGGATCAGCTCTCTGCATCCGCCCACAAAAGCACTGCCCCTACACCCATATCAATCCCGGCCCTCGATCTTAAGCCGTCTCTCAAACGAAACCTCAGGGACTACTGGCAGAGCAAGTGGAATACACACACACAAAACAAACTACACGTTATTAAGCCACACCTTGGTCATTGGCTGCCCGTATCGAAATCGCGTCATACAGAGGTAACACTAACGAGACTCAGGATAGGACACACATACACGACACACACATCTGTTGTCTGGTGGTGATCCACCATTATGTGACAGATGTGGTGAATCCTTAAGGGGAGACGCTCCTCGAAAGCACTTTTTTTTTGTTATTCAACTTAGAGCTTCAGAAATTGGACCACTGATGCAGTTTTTCCTCCTGATTCCAAATCTGTAATCAGTTTTTACATAAGTGCAATAGTTTGGGAGTTGTGTTTCAAGTAATGGTGAAACTTGATAAGTTTTCCGGGAACTTTCGCGCATACTAAATGTTCATGCAGAGAGTTGTTCAATGGCTCCTTTTGCTCCCTATTAGCCATAGAGTGCCGATATCTAGCTAGAAATTGTGCTCCAACTTTGAAACTATGAAAAAAACATCTGTGTAGCAAAGTACCCTTTTTTTTCCACTCGACCACCATTAAATTTATTAATAGATATTTACAGCTGATAGGTTGTGCTGATTCAAGTAGATATCGGCACCCTACGCACTCTCCTCAATGTGTGTGCCAAATTTCGTCGTCGTATGACCATTCTAAGTGCCTGAAACACTTCCCGCAAAAAATGCAAATTGGCGAAAATTGCGAAATGAGAAAAACGCGTTTGAAAGTTTGAAAGTCTGTATTTACAAAAATGAAAAACGCAGTAGCACGAAACTTGTGCTGAACACATACACACATGTCCAGAGGGAATATCAGTTGTCTAAAACTCTCCAGCACCGTAGGTTTTCCCTTCCCGGCTGGTGCGGCAGGACTCTTCCACCCGGGCCCTCTTGGCTGCACTGCGACGGTGTGCCCTCGCCTCAGCGGTCTGACGCACATTCATCTTGTGCATGCGCATGCTGTCTCGGCGGTCGCTGAGGGTAACCAGGGCCTCCGAAGGAAGCACCCCAAGCTCTTCCAGCACCTTTTCAAAGCTCGCGTGGCCCCGGTTGAACCACAGGACTGCAATGGCTGTGGCTGTTTCCACAGCAGTCCGGGAAGCAAACCGGGTCTTTGGACACAGCAGCCATATTTTGCTGTTCAGGGACTCGGCCGCGTTCTGTGTCTTGCCGTGGAGGCACCGGGCAAGCAGCTTCGCATCTGTGAGACGCTTGTAGATTGGGAGGACTGCCAAACCCTGGGCCTTGGTCAGGAGGGGGGTGTGGCACGGTGCAGGCTGGCCCTGCGCCTCAGCACGTCGGTGCTTGCACCACGAGTCTGGGCCTGCAGGACAGAACTTGTGACTTCCAGCACCGTCTGTTGAGCACGAGTGCAAACATGAGGCCCATATGGCAGTGTACATCTTGTGGACATTTCCCCGATTGTTCACAATGGCCACCTGAAAGTAAGTTTGAAGCTTCTGGATGGTGGTCTCCTTCAGCTTCTCCCCTCGTGGAAGTGGCGTTGGCAGCTTCCGCAGGCCGGTGCCCAGACGTTTCGCCACGTGGTTGGTGCACTCCTCTTTTTCAATTGGAGTGTCAGGGTACACGTTGGCATCACAGACCCCGTTGTAGGCCTTGCTGTCTCCATCGCTTAGGAAGATGGTGAACCGCAGGGGTGTCTCATAGTCCACAGTCCTCTGCCAAATGCGCACTGCAGCTTCGGCCTCCATGGCATGCGAAGAACAGTCGCAATTCTTCTCACAAACGGGATGATGAAACGCCTGCCATGTTTCTTCATCGCCTCCCATGTCGTTATGCAAACTGCACGCCAGGCAGAAGTTGGAAAGCACTTCATAGTCCAGGCACAAACCAGTGTCCAAGGACACTACAGTTCCCACACCATTGTGGCTTTTGTGGCCTCTTTTTTGCCATGTGCCGTCAAACATGACTGGCACGTCACTGTTACCAGCCACCTCTTTGGTGACGCTGCGTGCCCTTTGCATGTTTTCACAGACAGCCTTCACTGCCGCACTGTGAATCTTTTTGCCGATAGCATGGAAGGTCTTATGGTGCATAGGGTTTGGCAATCCAACTACTGCACAAAATCGTGAAAGTTGCTCATGCCCGATACCGACGGCACGCGCTGCAAGCACCACTTTCAGGTTCACGGCAAAGGCGTCACGCGAACTCCCGCTGTCGTAGCTTCTGCTTGCACCGCGGCCGCCATCTGACGCGACCCGCTTCGACGAGTACGCGGACGAAAGGATGCTCTCCGAGCACTCCGCATTCTCGCAGTGTAGCTCCAGAAACGCCGAAAGGCCTTTCCGCTTTTTATTCGGTGCCCGAACTGCGAGTTTACTCTCGTGACAAACGGGGCATGCCGCGCCTGCGACGACGGCCGTCAATGCACCCAACTCGCACAGCACTACGCTTTCGGCACGATCGGCATTCGGCCTGACGTCGTTTTCGAATAACGCGATCTTTTTCTGCGATGCACTCACAAAATTCACTGCAGCGTTGATCTCGTCGTCGCAGTTGCCATGGTCGACGTTGCCGTGGTCGATGTTAGGCCTACCGGCCGCTGGCCCGTCGCGGACATTTTCGTTGGCGGTGGCTTTCTTGTACGTCCTCCGCCGCTTCCCTCTGAACTTGTTCTTACTTCTGTATTTCCGATGGTCGGCAACGGCCTTTTTCGGGCTTGCCATCGCACGAAAACAGCGAAAAATAACTCCGGAAAACAGTGAAGCGAACTACGGCAAGAAAACACGGGTGCTGTCAGCCAATGGCGGCCCTGCGTTAGTGGCGCGCGGTTTGAAACGGCGGGAAAAGACTGTTTTTGTTGCTTTTTTTTTTAGATTTTTCGTGAACGTACGAGACTTCAAGAACCGGGATCGTGGAGAGTAAGGACAACTCTACACGAGCCAGCGGCCGCAATATGGCGGACAGCTCTCTTCGCGGCCCCGCGAGCACGCGAACAGCAGCCCGTTTTGTGTAAATTTCGTGATGCCGCGCGTCACTGCCGCTCACTCAGACGCGTTTTTCACTGACTTCTGATGCTTATTTCGCTGTGATATTTTCAGATGTCAAAATATAATGTATAAAGATGATAAAGCAACAAAAAACAGAAAAGGTGAAATTTGGAAAAAAAACGCGACTTTTCGACCCGCGTCTCCCCTTAACCGTCCTTCACATGTTAATTCAGTGTAAAGACTTAGAAACTCTAAGAAAACAACATTTTCCAATACTCTACCGACAACATATACCTTTACACCCTGCAATGTTTGTCGGTAGGGAACCACTTTTTTGAGAGCCGTCTCTCAAACGAAACCTCAGGGACTACTGGCAGAGCAAGTGGAATACACACACACAAAACAAACTACACGTTATTAAGCCACACCTTGGTCATTGGCTGCCCGTATCGAAATTGCGTCATACAGAGGTAACACTAACGAGACTCAGGATAGGACACACATACACGACACACACATATCTGTTGTCTGGTGGTGATCCACCATTATGTGACAGATGTGGTGAATCCTTAACCGTCCTTCACATGTTAATTCAGTGTAAACACTTAGAAACTCTAAGAAAACAACATTTTCCAATACTCTACCGACAACATATACCTTTACACCCTGCAATGTTTGTCGGTAGGGAACCACTTTTTAGTCATAATTCATTGTTAGCGTTTTTAAAAGAAACTCACAGCTTTCATGTCATATACCCGGGCATACCGTAGCATGACCTCTCCAGAGAGGTTTTTGCTGCGGTGGCTACACAAGAAAGCACTTGCCTCACGGCCCTTGGACGCAAGGGTTTGAACGAGTGAGGCACTTGTGCTAATGCCATACATATCCACCATCGTCTTTTATTATCACCAACTTTTGTCATCTGTTCACATCACACACACCTTTCACGGCATGGTCATGATTTTTTTACTTGTGTGTTCTACCCGCCTTACTGCGAGGAGTTTTATGGCCCTTATACAGCCGCTTATCACAATCATTGTCCATATTTTTAGTAAGATGAACTGGCGCTCTTTGGCCGTGAATCGGCCCTTGTGCCATAAAACATCAAACATCATCATGTTCGTCGGTAGGGAACCGCTTTTTAGTTATAAATCATTGCTAGCGTTTTTAAAAGGTATCCATAGATTTCATATCATATACCCGGGCATCCCGTAGCATGACCTCTCCAGAGAGGTTTTTGCTGGGGTGGTTACACAATAAAGCACTTGCCTCACGGCCGTTGGACGCAAGGGTATGAACGAGTGAGGCACTTGTGCTAATGCCATACATATCCACCATCGTCTTTTATTATCACCAACTTTGTTCATCTATTCGCACCACACACACCTTCACGGCATGGTCATGATTTTATTACTTGTATGTTTTTACCCGTCTTACCGCGAGGAATTTTATGGCCCTTATACAGCCGCTAATCACAATCATTGTCCACATTCCGTATCCCATGAACTGGCGCTCTTTGGCCTTCAAATGGCCCTTGCGCCAAAAAACACCATATATCATCATCAACAACATTCATGGCAAAAACAAGACAATTTATTTTTGTTCCACTGAAGCCAAAATACTCAGTTGGTGTAAGACACATTTATCCCTATAAGTCACCTTCCTCAAAGACTAGAGAAAATGTAATACGCAATCTACTTCAAGTTGTCCTTTTAACAGACTAGAGTACATACAATGCACAGCAAGTATTGTTTCTGATAGCCTTTCGATATTGCAAAACAAAGTGCACAAGGAAGCTTTTTGAGAGACTAGAGAAAACAATGAAAAAGTCACCTTCCGAGAAACTAACGAAAACAGAAAACAATTCACTGAGTAATTGAACCAGCTAGGATGCGCACAGTTTCGCCTGCTTCTTCTTTTCTTGGGATTGCTTCGTCATCATTGCATTCACATGCCTGCAGTGCTGCCTCATACGCATGCTTACATAATAGTAAAGAAGCTGAGCAATTACTTCTTTCAGGTCAGCGTATGGGAATGTCATCGTATACGTGTCGATAACTGTGTCTATGGTGTCCCAATACACAGTGTGGCAGTCTGCGTAGTCGACAAAAAACCGCTCCGTGTGCTTGAGAAGATGGAATATGTTAGCTTTGGAGTGGGTGAGACCTCCCCTGGCCTTCACATTTGTGAGGTCTGCTTCAGCAGAAGTGTTGCTCTACGCTGAAGGCCGACAAGCAAGTAGGGCAGCTACTTACTCTTCGCATTTTTCTGCACAAGAAACCGGTCACATAGTAAATTATGCAGCCCATAACATGCCCTCCATCCAATTTGTGCTTGGGAATCATGTCTTCGCATTCCCAACCTTCCAATGAAACAAAATCATCCAGCTTTTCTTTAATTTGACTAACGAAGTCAGGGCCTGGTGCTGCTGTGTCCAAGGGCTCGGAAACACGAAGCATTTAACAATGGTTGCTCACTATCGACGACTTTACAATTGCCATACTTCGGAGGTTCAAGGATGCTGTACATCGACAATGTCTGGTAAAGCTTTAGAAAGGTTGGCATAGAAGGGGGGTCATTTTGGCTTCCCTCCAACCATACTTTACCAAAGAATCGTTCAACTGGGTCTTGATTCATTTTGCTTGTCAAGACATATTTGAAATTGTGGCAGCTAAGCAGATTGTCACAAAGATCTATCGTGGACTGCAATGTAACTCGAACTCCCTGACAGGTGTTTTTTGTCAAAAAGTGGTCCTTTGTAATTGCACCGCTTTCCAACTCTCTCTCCCAGCTGTCGAGCCAGTGAAGGCCATGCTTGAGAATCGTGAGGTCTTGACTGATTCTTGTAATCTCTTCTGTGGGAAATTGCCGGTTTAGAGCATCAAAGAAATCGTTTAGAAACAGCGTGAACTCTTGGGTTTTCTCGCTGCTTAAAAAAAAAAAAAACTGAAGTATATTCATATGTCATCGCCGTTAAGACATTTCAGAGTCATTGTCATAGCCCTGTTTTCTGTAAGCATTCTCACCATGAGTCCGGCGCAGCATAGCCTTAGTTGCTCTTGCGCCACAAAACCCAACATAACTAACTAACTAAAAACTGCGAAGCCCTTGTTCTATAAAACTGAATACCTGCCGCCATAGAGCGGCTGAATACTTGGGTGACTAATTTCTCACGCATCTTTTCAGAGTTGCCTGGGTATATGAGAGCACGTGTCACTTTCGGGCAGACTTTTAGGCCACCTATGTTGGCAATGTCTTCTTTGTAGACTTTAGCTTAATACTCCCACTTTATCCACTCGCCTCTGTTGTTCAAATACCGCTGTTGTGTGAGCCTGTTTCTGACACACGTAAACAAGTGTGGCGTGTAAGAAAAAGCAAAGACCTTTCTTTCAGGGTCAACAAGATGTGTGAAGGAGTTGCAGCTGCCCTCGAGGCTCCCACTTACACCGAGACTATTCCACATGCTTCTGTTGGTTGAGGCGCCATCACACACGAAGCCGTGAATCTTTGCACCAGCTTCTTCAAGCAGAACAATAGGTTGGAACAGCAACTGGGCAAGAATGGAACATTTGGTTGCATTTTTTGCTGCAAACACCCCTATAGGTTGCGCGTAGCTATCGCAAAAGGGGCAGAACATGAAAACAAGCATGTGATCAGCGAGCTCCTTACTTCCTGCAGTTCCTGTTTCCAGCCCTCCATAAGTCATCGTGCGAGAATTGACCTGCTTATTTTTACGCATCTGCATTTCATAAAACATGATGATTCCGTGTCGCTTGAAATCATCCATTTTTGCCAGTTTCTTTTTCAGAGGAGAAAAAAAATTTGCTGTCAAATCCAGACTTTAACACCACCATTAAGAATAGCGACGTATCGTTCAGAATGATGGCAGTTCAAGTACTTCATTTTTCATAAGGAATCTGTACCCTGTTGGTGACCTAATGTGAAGGAGCAAGCAAAGGAGGATCCAGTTGTCTGAGTACCGGCATCCTGCTTTAGAGCCAGTCTTGCCAGCAGCAACACATGTCCTTAACACAAGCTGCTGTGCCTCAGTCAAGTTCGCTTCATGAGAAATGCAGTCAACTGTTTCGTCACTCATTTGTTTGAGCTTCGTCTTGCATTTGCCCAGTTCTGCCTCCAGCTTCTTTTTTCCTTTCAGAAGTCGAACTTTGGACTTGTAGCAGGCAATTCTGGCCTTCCGCAAAAGGTCGATGCGGGATTTTTTGGAAGGGCTGCTTACAAGACGAATACGCTTCATTTTTCCCTTGTGCATGCGAGAGCGATGTATGTGTCTTTCAATCTTTCAAAGCGGCCACAACTTCCTACATCAGTAAACAACATGCAACTCCGGTGGTGCCAAACACCACATGCATCAATATACGCACACTCGGGTTTTATGTTGTGGTACGTTTCAGAATCAGGGCCACCCGCGCACACATGCAGGTTGTGCAACTTGCGAATCACAATTTCCAAGTCTCTCAAGCTTTATGAAGCCACAGCACCACTGGTATTGGTAGGGTGACCACAAATGAAGGCACGCAGTGACAGCCCTTCACTGGATGAAACAGTTACATTTAGTGTCTTTCTCAGGAAAGGTGCCTGGTCTCGTTTCTTTGCCGAAGCCACTTCGGAGAAGATGACCGCCTCCATTCCAAAACCATCAACGACCTGTGTTGCCCATGCAGTTCCTGGAAAATGAATTCTGTTCACATAACTTGAGAGGTGTGAAAACGTGAGCTGCTGTTCATTTTGGCTGTTTATAGGCACTCCCCCGTGACTTTTCTTGACTACTTCGTGGCTGCTGGGCACTCCCAATGCTGCTTCTGTCGGGATGCGACTCGATTCGTCCTTGTCTGGACCACCTCGATCTGAACTCGTCATGTTGTCCTGCCAGAAAAATGAGAAAAATTATGTCAATGGAAATAAAAAGGCATTCTGTTATGAAAATATGGTGTCTATCAAAAGCAATCGGGCATGAAAGCTACAGGCAAGGCTTGGCAGGCAGCTTGAAACCTAAATGGCTTTAGCATGTAGTGGTTTACGTTTACAGCGGCTAAATTATTCAGTGTCTCGAGTGGGAAGTTACATTGAACCAGCCTTGCAGAGCAACTGCATTCCACTGTCCAGGCACATCTATGAATATTGCCTGGCGGGATGACATGCGAATGTAGCAGAAATCTATGTGCAGAGAGCTCTGATCACCCTAGCATAATAATAAAAGGACCAGTGTGTTGTACTTCAGCCCTCTGTTCATAGTTCCTTGTTACGGCTCGATGATGGATCGAGGTCTTTTTCCTTTTCACAGGCCGTCCCCATGGGCAGAGTGACAGCGGATGGTGCGGGCCGCTTTCTTGGCTGCTGGCCACACCGATCTGCGGACTGTCGTTTTGTTGGGGGCTTTCTTGAAGTCGTATTCTTCGTCAGATATTTGGGACAACCCCGAAAAATGCTAGGTACAGCATTTGCCAATAGCCCCGGTTTTTTCTTGCGTATATTTAGAAGCACCTGGTCATCGAACTCGGCGTAGTACGATTTCGAAATCAGCTCCTCAGGAAAATGCTTCGCACAGACGCAGTCGCTTGCTTGCAGTATTCTATCTGCTCTAGGTATGGCCGGGCACCAAAGTTGAAGGCGAGCAGGCTTTGATAGAGCTTTGAAAAGCGGCACCTGATATACACAACTCCGATAGCCCGATCTGCAGTTTGGTACGAAGCATTTCTTACCCATTACCATGGTGTAAGAATAGTTCAGGTGGTGACACTCGCCCCGACGACGCGACCACAACTCTTTCGGCGCTCCACCGCTTCTCGCTACGGCCGGTAGATGGCGCCAGTGTATGGGGGCCCAGCCACGCTGCTGCAGAAGTTGTGGCTGCTTGCGCGCGGTTAGCCGGAACGTGGCCACAGGGGTTTTTACTGCAGCGCAGCCTTACTATCTTGTGTGTAAAAGCCTTCAAGGCCCCAAATCTCAAATGAAGTACGAACCCGCACAACGATTTTTCGCGCATTATGTAAACGCATCTACGAACGATTTAAATGTGTGCCGATACGTGGTTTACGAGATAAGGGTATACTATTGTACTCGCTCTTCCTGTACGATGCGGAATTGCCATATCTATAGCCGGTCCTTTTTCGCCATTTTCAAATAGCCGTTCTGACACAATAGAATCCCGATTTCGCGCACGCGCCGCATGTCCAGAGATCTTATGAGTTTTTTGGTCCAGCAGCCAGTCTATAAGAAATAGCATGTTTTTTGACAGGACGCCATCGGTCCCACTAAAAATCTTTCGCTTTAATATACTTTATGCGCTTGTTGCTTGTCTTATATTTATGGTATTATTCAACTTCACGTAAAACTTTACAGAATGCAAGTGGGGGCCAGTTTTGTTATTCCTGCTTCATCTGTGCCTCAAGTTTAAGATGGTCGAGTTACTACCTTCACCAACCTTGTCACATTTTCTGTGCTTGTACAGCTAAATTCTCTTTTGTTATTGTCCCTTCTTTAACCAATGTCATGCAGCCTGGAGAGGAATAACAAACAAATAAAATAGCTTACTGGGGACAACTCATCTAGGATCGTGCCAGGCAGAGACTCTGCGGAATACAAAAAAGGCACCTTATGAGATTGCGTGTGTAGTAGTAGTAGTAGTAGTAGTAGTAGTAATAGACTTTTATTCAGCCAAATTTACAGGCCGAGCATTTCAACTGCCTGTGCGATCAGTTTACGCTGTTCTTCTTCCCCTTCGGCGCCGATCCAGTCGAGCCAGGAGGTGATGGAAAGGGATGGGGTAGGTAATAGCTGGATTGCTGACCAGTTGGGCAGTAAAACAGGCACAGGTCAGCGTATGGTCAGCGTATGACAGGTCAGCATATGGGGGGGACAATTAGGACAGCAGGGGTTAGACCTATATTTATAAAGGAAAAGGCGAGAGGGGGTTATCAAGCAGTTCATTTGGATGTGCCGTAGAGTTCGAGTCTCGAGCGCAGTGAGTAATGGATGAGGGGGAGGGTAAAGAGGCTTGTCGAGCCGGAACTGGAGATATACCTCCTTGATAGTGTGATGCAAGGAGATCTGCCCATTGTTATTCGCGGAGCTCTCACTGTCTTCCGAAGGTGTGAGCCAGGGAATGAAATTTGCCCGGTGCAATATATCACGGGCAAGCTGATGAGCTAGCTCATTGCCGTTAATACCCGAATGCCCAGGAACCCAGCGGAGGAAGACAGTGGAGGGTTGAAGAGCAGAGGCCGCTCGCTCGACCTCCCGTTGAAGAGCAGGGGGCAACGTGTTGTTCTGTATGTGACGGATGGCGGCGTGAGTCGGAGTAAATCGTGTACTCGGGGAGAGAAGGGAGGGAGGAAAATGACTGCATGGCGTGGACCATGGAAAGGACCTCGAGCGAAAGTACATTTGGCGGGTGTAAGTATGGGCCGCTGGTGTGCGTGTCAGGTGCCGAAAGGTGTGAATGGTAGATAACGTAGCCACACGAGCCCCGAGGAGCCATGTATGAGGCATTCGTGTAGGCAACTTCCTGTGTAGAGAGAGGAGGAGAATGATGCTGTGTTGCCGCATGACGCCGGCCGGCGTGCAGAACGGGAGACATATCGGATGGGAGGGGGAGGATGCGAAGGTTAGAAGCAGCGGTGCTAGCGGCAGAAGGCAAGGTAGGAACGGAAACGGGAATGTGAGGGATACCGGCTTGGGCTAGTAGCCATTGGCCTTGACGAGTGAGAGAAAGACGGCCATTCTGAGAGTCTTGGTGCAGAGAAATAAGAGAACGTAATGGATGGAAGAGGCCTGTGGCAAAGAGCTTAGTGGTAGAGGTAGTAAGAGGGAGGTTTAGAGCTGCCTTGTAGAGGCTCTAATAGAGCTCTTTCGAGTGTGTTGAGTTGCGTTTCGGTGAAATGAACGTAGGGTACAAAGTACAAGAACTTGTTAAGGGCAAGTGCATGTGCAACCCAGCACGCATGAGCCTCGTGGAGCCCCGACTGCCGAGTGACAACGCGTCGCAGGAGGTGGGTCACCGAGTGGCAAGTCCTCACAGCGTGATGTAGGGCCTGCGCGTTCTTTGTCGCGTGCAAAAGGAAGCCAAGAACTTTGCATTGCTGAACAGTGGGGATGAGAGAGCTAGCAAGATGTAGGGAGATGAGGGTATTGTGGGAGCGCTGGTACGCATACCAGTTTAGCAAAAGTAGTTCACGTTTCTCTGGTGCAGGGGACAGGCCAGCAGTAGCGAGAAAGGAAGCGATAAGGTCCAGGCCACGTTGCAAAGTATCCTGCACGTGGCTGGGACATCCAGACGCACACCAGAGAGTGATGTCGTCTGCATAAAAAATATGGTGGAGGTCAGGTGTTTGGGACAGTTGGGAGGCAAGGGGGGCCATAGCCATATTAAATAGTGTAGGAGATAGTACAGCACCTTGAGGGATGCCGCGGGTGAGAAAGTGTGGGTTAGACAAATGAGTATCTACTCTAAAGCGAGCAACTCGATTGGAAAGAAATGATCGGATGTAAGAATACATGCGGGAGCCACATGACAGGGAGGAGAGATGAGCGAGTATGTGGTCATGACTCACGCCATCGAATGCCTTCCGTACATTGACGATTACAAGCGCATGGATCTGGCTACGAGAAGGTGAAAGAAAAGTATGCTGAAGAACAAGGAACATGTCCTGCGCACAAACGTGGCGTCGGAAGCCAATAAGAGAAGGAGGGAAAAACTCTTTCGTGGCAATAAAATCAGACAGTCGAGTCAAGGCCATTCGCTGAAGAGTCTTGCCAACGCATGACGTCAAAGAGATAGGGCGAAGGTTAGAGACAGATGAAGGTTTGCCCGGCTTCGGCATCATGCAAATTAGAGATGATGTCCAAGAGCTTGGAAGACAGCCGCTGTTCCATGCATCGCTGAATGTGTGTAAGAGAAATCCCTTCACGTTGTCGGGGAGATTACATAATGTAGTATATGTTATCTCATCCTCACCGGGTGCCGAGCGGGTAGATTGAGTGGCTAAGGCAGCTTCCAGCTCCCCGAGCGTGAATGGGCGGTCCAGGTATGGGTTAGCTTCGCCACAGTAATCTGGGTAGGAAGGCGTGAGGGGGGGTGGGAGATAGAGATTTTAAATTTTCAAACACATCAGATGGAGTCCCTTTAGCGAGAGCTTTAGCTAGGGGGTGAGCAACGGCAGGCTTGGTACCTTAGAGAGACCTAAACAGAAACCATGTAGAGCGCGAG
Source organism: Rhipicephalus annulatus (assembly GCA_013436015.1). Classification (NCBI taxonomy): domain Eukaryota; kingdom Metazoa; phylum Arthropoda; class Arachnida; order Ixodida; family Ixodidae; genus Rhipicephalus; species Rhipicephalus annulatus. Next base: position 29,986 of record WOVY01012074.1, on the reverse strand, counting down.
TGCAGTGCGGTGTCAAGGCTGTCACACAGCGTGTTTCAACGAGAGTGCTCAAGAGAAGTGCCGTAAGCGATAATTTCAGCCCCCAGCGCATCAATTCGGAAAGAAAGTTGGACGTTGTGTGGCTGGGAGCGGAGAGCGCGTTTCAAACGTTGATGACGTCGCCATAAGCGGAGGAAGTGAGGATCAGGGTCAGGAATGGGGAGTTGAAAACGAGCGCGGCGACTACAGAATGTCATTGCTGCGGAGATCCGCGACGTCCAGTCATCGTAAGTTTCAAATGAGTCAGACAAAAGGTTATTACGGAATGCTTCCCAGTCAGTGTGAGCGACTCGTTTCCGCCTAGTGTGGGAAAGAGGGGTGGTGATGTGTATGAGAAAGTGATCACTGAAAAAATTTTCAGCGGACACCTGCCAGTGAAAATGAAGGGAACTCCGAGAGAATGTGAGATCAGGTGTAGTGGAACGCTGTGAAACAGTGCCCGCTCGTGTAGGGGTGTCAGGAGTATTAAGAAGGGTGAGATGGCGTTCCTGGGTGAGGCAGTGTAGAAGGCGACCTGGTTTGTGTGTTTGGGGGTAACCCCAGAGCCTATGAGGAGCATTAAAGTCACCCCCAAGGAGGTAATGGGTGGTCGATGGAAGGGAGTGCAGGAATTTGCCAAGAGCACTAAACAAAGAGGACGTGACATGGGGGTTGTAAAATGACATCAGAGCGAGAGAAATACTGGTAGATGGTTGGTAATAGACCACAACAACTAAATGTTTCAGGAGGGGGGAGGGTACGTCTAGTGGTTCAACGAGAACGTCATTGCGTACATAAATGGACGCAAGTGGCTTTCCCGTCGTAGCGTGATATGCACGGTAGCCCGGGACGGCAAGGGCCGCCCGAGTCTCCTGTATAAGGAGAAAATGGGGTAATGTTTGGCGGGTGAGAAGATATTGGTGGAGAGGGGTCCTATTATGACGAAAGTTGCGGCAGTTCCATTGCAAAATATCGAGGTCCTTTTCACGCGCCATCTAGGTCTTTGAAGTACAGGAAGCGCCTACGCGTGCGCGTTCTTTCTTTTTTGCCGGGGGAAGCGACTCTTGCAGGGTGTTAAGCATATAGCTGAAAGATTCCAGTTGCTTAGATTGGGTTTCGAGGGTCGTAAGAAACCGGACAATTGAATTTTCCAGCTGGACCAAACGAGTGTGATGCACAGTGGTGGTGGTTTCGACCATGTCGGCCAATTTGGTTACATGGGAGCTGGAGGTCAGGGCGGTGAGTGTGGTGAGTTGCTTATTTAGCTCCGTGAGTTGAGAGGTAAGAGAGGATGTGGTAGTTGCGAGTGTCTGCGTCAGTGCGAGTATTTTCTGTTGTAGCTCATCTGAGACGCGTTGTTGCTCGCGCTAGTTGCGCTCCAACATAGCCATTCGCAGATCGAAGGAGCGGCTCTCGTTACTTAAAGATGGTGAAGGTGTGTTTGATGAAGAAGTGCACGTGGGAGGTGTTCCCTTAACCTTAGCGGCGTATGAGCCCGGGGGGGGATGTTGCGGGAGGTGATAGGAACTCATGCGCTGAAGAGGAGGGCGGCGAAGGCTGAGTGGCTCGACGCATGGCTGTGCGACGGAGAAAAGCTGCTTTGGCGCAGTCGCGTTGCTTAGCTAGAAGGTAGGAGCAGGTGGAGTCGAGAGATGAGTGGGTGTTGACTTGGCAATGGATGCAACAGGGTTGGGCGCAAAAGTGAGCATCGGGATCTGCTGGTAGAAGAGACGCACAGCAGCAGCACTTGGCCGGAAGGCTGTGTTGGGGGCATTGATGAGTACGGTGCCCTATAGCAAGGCACCGAGTGCAAGTAGGGGGGCTTGGGTTTATGTGGACGGCATCGGAAAGAGACGCGTTTGAAGTACACAAAGCGAGGGATGATGGTTCCAGCAAATGTTATGAGGACGGATTCAATGGAGCCCATCATACGTGCAGCGAGTATATCTGAAGTAAAGGATTCGAGGTCATGCGAGAGCTGAGGTGTTGTGAAGTGACCACCGACGTGTATGTTGATTGATTTGTGGGGTTTAACGTCCCAAAACCACCATATGATTATGAGAGACGCAACGTTGTGTATGTTGCCGAGACATGATATTTGAGGGCTGGAGGCATAGGGCTTAATGGTGATCGGCTTACCATTAAGCTCCAGACTTGTAAGAAAGAGTAGAAGGTGGGCAGTGAGAGGTGAGTGCGTTTTCAGAGACACAAGGCTCTGAGCAGGTTTGGCTTGAAGGGTGACCTCCGCACTGGTCTTGGGAGAGAGATTTGCGGCGACTATGGTCGTAGAAAGCAGGTCATAGAGGGGCAGTTTCGGCGGGAGTGTTCCAGGTGGAAGTTGGATTCCGACGGTGATGAGCTTGGAGTGGGGGCGGGCGGTCGAGGAAGGTTTTCAATTGGCACTATCGTTGTTCCAGCTGCCTTCAGGGGATGGCGTGTTGTCTTCGTTGACCTGCGATGCCGTGAAGTCCATTTTCATCGATAAGTCGTCAGCTGAAGTGATGGAAGGCAAAACTTCGGCGATGGAAGGAACGACGCTCGTTGAAATGCGCTTGTCGACACTCGGAATTTCCAATCGGCAGGCCAGACGCAGATAAGGTGGGGAGAGCAGCAGGCGTGGTTGATTGCAACGCCAACGCTGCATTACAGCTCTCGGGCTCCGGCGTTTGCGTGGCTATCAAGCTGAGAGTAGCAGAGACGCCACCAGCGTTGCATGTTGCTGGACCGTGCGTGCTGTGTAGGAACGCTGCCTGTTGCTGTATTGTCGGCGCGGGGCTGGTGACATTGCCAGATGTTGACATCGGAGGCACGGCTGTATCAGCTGTACGACCGCAGGAGGCTGGGCTTACCGACAGGGCGTCGGTTGTCGTTATGTGTCGAGTGCTGGGCGGGACTCTGCATCGTGGAGGTGCAGGCGCGGCGCGTTAGGGTTAGTGCGGCGCCGCGCCGCTTCGTACTTTTGAAGGGGCCTGGGGGGCCAGCCTGGGGTCGGACCGGGGCCCGGATGGTGTCGGCGTGTCCCGGAAGTCTTCTAGAAGGAATAGTGAGCTTGTCCAGACACGGGCGGGGCCGGTAACAGACCAAGAACACGTGAAAGTGGAGCACTGTATGCGGCCAGCCAAACAAAATGGCGCCACCTGGCGGTCTTCTATGTATGTATGTTTTCATGAGTGCGCATACCGGTGGGTTCGTGTCCATATATATATGCACGCTTACAAATTAGGGCTTCGTGCACATTCAAAAGACAAAATATTTTGTTATAAGAAGAACAACTCAAAAACAACTTTATTCAAAGCACTTGGAAACAAATCACCGATAGCCAGTGAGGCATTTCGGGAAAAAAATGCAACAAGAAATATGCAACAAGAAAAAATGGGTTGATGTGGGAGTTCGTTATTTTTGGGCATACTTTTAGCCCTCCAGAATGACCAAAGTCTTCTTCGTACACTGTAGCATAGTCGTCCCACCTAATCCACTTCCCTTCTTTTTTGAGACACCTCTTCTGCTTGAGCCGGTTTCTTATGCATTTGAACAAATGCGGGACGTCGGTAAATGCAAACAGCTTTCGTTCCGGCTCAGTGGGATGCGTGTAAGAGTTGCAGCTTCTTCCAAGCTCTACATTAATGCCGAGTGTGTTCCACATACTTCAATTTGTGGAAGCACTATCACAGACAAATCCATGAACTTTGGCACCAGCGTCTTCCATTAGCACAATTACCTGGAGTAACAACTGTGCAAGAACTGACCCCTTAGTCGCGTTTTTAGCAGCAAATACTCCAATAGGTTGAGTGTAACTATCACCAAATGGACAAAACATAAACACTAGAGCATGATCAGCAAGTTCTCCGGCATCGTCCCCAGCATCTTGTGACAAGCCCACATAAGTCATACTCTTGGAATTCACTTTCCTGCTTTTGCGGACCTGCATCTCGTCAAAGATGATCATTCCATGCCGCTTGAAATCGACCATCTTGTTTATCCTTTTTTCCAAGGCAGAGAAGAACTTCTGGTCAAAGCCAGATTTGAAGCCCATCATTGAAACATAGCGGCGAATGGTTCGTACTGATGGCAACGCAAGGACTTCATTCTCCATCAGAAACCTGTAGCCAGCAGGTGACCTGAGTGGAGCAAAGGACGAAGCAGGATCCAATTATCTGAGTATCTTCGGCCTTTTTTGGACTCAGTTTTGCTAGCAGCCACACATTCCTTTAGGACTAGCTGCTGGCCTTCCGTCAGGTTTGCTTCATGAGATATGCGCTCGAGGGTGTCAGTGCTGATATTTTTCAGCTTAGATTTGCAGGCAGCTAACTCCATTTCAATCTTTTTTTTGCTTTTAAGAATGCGAACTTTTGATCTGTAGCAAGCGATCCTCGCTTTTCGCATTAGGTCCACACGTGCTTTCTTCGAAGGGCTGGCTAGGAGTCGAATGTTCTTCCTTGTAGTTTGCTTCTTTTTTCGAGAACTGTGGATTAGGAGAGTGTCGTTTAGCCTCCTGCAGGCCTGGCAGCTTCCTGAGTCGCAAAAAAACAAACACCTTTTGTGCCGCCACACTCCACACGGATCAACATACGCACTTTCAGGGTGGATATCGTAGTAGACAACATTGCTAGGGCCACCAGCACACACACTCATTTCATGAAACTTTTGCGCAACACTCTTAACATCACTTAAGCAGTTCAGAGGGACATCACCGCCAATACCGCTGATGTTCACATGACGGCCATAAATAAAAGTGCACACTAACATAGTGCCAGTCGTTGTAGCCGTTACCTCAAGTGTTTTGTGCTGAAAAGGAGGTTGGTCGCGGTTCTTAGGCAAAGCCGCTTCTACGAAGACAACAGCTTGTACCCAGTGTTCCCAGATGGCAGAATGGGGCGCAGCCAAAATTTAAAAAACATGTAGCCCAAAAATAACCACCCATGCAATTGGGCCCAGTTAAGAAGTAGCCCAATGTAGCCAAGATTGATGTTCAAAAACCATGCACTGCAAAGTGGTACAAAGAGTTTTTTTATTAGCAAGAATTACTGTGACAGAGAAAAACAAGGCTTTTACGCCTATACAAATAAATTGAGAAACAGCAAGATACTCTAAATCAATCAATGAAAAAAAAGACAGTGAATTTCTTCTAAATACACATCCATGGAGATACAGCAAGAATGAAAACACACACTTCGCAGCACAAGACTTGCTGCCAAATTGATAACAAAGAGATAAGAAAATACTAACTTCTGTGTAAATGCAACTGACATGAGACATGCAAGAAAACACAGCATACCTCGCCGTATATACAACTTGCTGCCAGACTGATGAGACCGAAAAACACTGGCCGACTTCCTTGTGATTACAAGTAAACTGATGTAAAGCAAGACTAGGAAAATATTGCACATCGTCGCGCACTATTCGATGCTCTAGGAACGTATTACACCTCATACATGACAGCACTGTTAAATTTCTCTAAAAAGCGCTCGTTTGGCTTAAAATTGTTACAGCAGCCGAAATACTCTTTCAAGCCACACCGAACGTGCAGAATCATTTCCAGATTTCGCACAGTGAGTTTGTTTCTGTGGTCCGTCTTTGTTACAGTCACGAGACTGAACACTCACTCTACAGCGGCGTTCGACGCAGGTAAACAAAGAAGTGCAAACACCATCGCTGACAAGTTAGGAAAAAGAGCTTCACCCACACTGTTAGTAGCTTTCGCGACAGCCCTCCAGAATTCGCTAACATTGTCGCTCAATGCAAGAGAAGAGTGCATTGCCTGCAACGACACATACTCACTCTCAAGGATTGATGTGCTGCATGGTGCTGTGACCATAGAAATGACCTTGTGAAATGTACTAAAAGTTGCGTCGCGAACATAGCAGGGCCTTAAGAACTTAAAGTTCTCGAACAACTCCAGGTTGCTTGGCAGCCTTTTGAGCAGAGACTTCACGCACGACACTAGGTACCCACGGCAGCGAACCAACATCTGGTCCTTCTCTTCCTCTGAAAGCGTGCTGTTGTGAAGCGCGTCTAAAAAAACAGTTCCAAAAGTACAAGCCCGCACATGAAGCAAATGCTTCTCCCACTCCGCAGTGGGAAAAGCGTGCTCTTTCAAAGCTACTCGCAATAGCATTGACTTGACGAGCAACTCCAAGTCTTCAAGAAGCTTGACCGGGTCAGGATTTTCGGATTGGAATAACCTGTTCACTTTGTCAAATTCCATTATGATGGGCTGAGCGAAAAGGAGGTACAAATGGTTTTTTTCGTCCTCAAACATCTCATGCAGTAGTCGTGCAGTATAGCACCGCTCAGTATTTCGCACTAGTCCGAAATGCAAACGCAGTTCGCTCCACTGGTCAATAATGCAATTTACTGCGGCAGCGACACTGAGCCACCTTGTGTTAGCTATGCTGATGAGCTTGAGTGGGTCGCAGTCATTGATCGCGGAATAGATCCGGCGATACTGCTCTCGCCGTTTCGGCGAACATGAAAATCAGTTATAGCATTCCCGCACGAGGAACTCTATGTTAGGTGGGAGAGCAGCAGTCGCTTCACTGCAGGCTAGATGAAGGGAATGGCATGTGCATTTTGCAAGAATCAGCTTAGGGTTTTCGTCTCTCATCAGGGAATACAACGAATGGTTCCGTCCACACATCACACTCGCACCGTCCGTGCCGATGCCAACACACCTTTTTAGGTCCAAGTTACATGACTCAAGAAATCATTTCAGTTCGTTGAACATTCCCGTAGCAGAAGCATCTGTTATCGAAATGAGCCCAAGAAACCGGGTTAGGAAATCATTGGCACGCTTGGAAAAGTAGCGGACAACGACTCCTAATTCTTTCTCGCAAGATATGTCAGTGCTTTCGTCCACTATCAGTGAGTACGGCTGCTCTCCTATGTCTTCGACCAACATCTCCCGAAAAGTAGGCCCTAGGACCTTCGACACTAAAGCTGTGCATTTCGTGCGTCCCAACGTCACTCCGGAAGCAACTTTTGATTCCGGAAACGTGCTTGCCAAGAGTGAAGCCAAGTGGTCGGCTGTGGAGAGTGAACTGTGCACGGCGACGTGTGCCGCAAGGCGCAGCTCCGCAACTTTTAACTCCATTCCTGTAGGCTTCGAGGCTCCGGGCTTGAAATGCAAGTTGATAGGTTTGGTGACAGCAGCCAGCTTCATCCTTTTGATATTTTCTACGTGCTTGTTTCTTGTGGTGTGCAGCTTCAGGTCTTGCAGGTGTGGTCGCAGTTTGCAGTCGCATACCTTGCAGTACGCCATGTCCGTGCCGTCTCCTTTGTTCTCGCTTGACGACGTGAGCCAGTCTATCGGAAAATGCAGTACAACGAAAGTGGTTAACCCACAAATATATCGCAGGGTACATATTATACTAATCGCTGGCACTCACCTTTGAAGTCTTCGTTGTTTTCCCATTCTTTTTGGTATTTTCGAGCGTATTTCGCCCACTTTCCCATGATGTGCGCAGTCCCGCCACCTCAGCCAGTACTCGGGCAACAACGCGAGACAATAGGGAAACGTCGTCTATTTCTTCTTGTTAGCTGATTTCAGTATCACGTCCGTTGGCCGCGATATGGCACGCGCCAGCGGACCTTGCTTCACTAGCAGATAGACGTGTGTCATGCAGGAAACTATCACCAATGGAGAATGCGAGTCTGGCGTGCCCCAGCGAATTTTTGTTGCAGCCAGCGCCGCCTAAATGTATTTCAACCAAATTTAAGAAATCTTAAAGTCCATACAATTTTATACTATTAAATAGAGAAACAGCACTATTTAAGGCAACAAAACAGCATAAATTTAACAAGCAAAACTTGTGAGGCCAGTTGGTAAGCAGCGGCCGCCAGGGGCGCTGCTTACCCTCCGACCAGCGCCGAACAGCACACCTCTCTTTCAGTTCACTATTTAAGGCAACAAAACAGCATAAATTTAACAAGCAAAACTTGTGAGGCCAGTTGGTAAGCAGCGGCCGCCAGGGGCGCTGCTTACCTTCCGACCAGCGCCGAACAGCACACCTCTCTTTCAGTTCTCCGTAGCTTTTAGTACGCTGCATACCCAACCAACAAATGTCGGCACATTCAGCACCTAGTTCCACGCTTATCAAACGTAGCGCGCATCAATAAAACACGCTTTTTAGAACGGGCTATCATTTGTACAGATGCAGCCCAAAAACAGCCACATAGCCATGCCGTTTAAAACAACGCCACTAAACACGCACCAGAAGCACATATTAAAATGCATTTCCGAGAACTCCAGTCCAACTACTCATGCGTAGAGTTTTATACTGACGCTTCTAAGTCGCATGCAGGGGTGGCTTATGCAGCCGTCGGACCATCCTTCTCGGAATCCGGCGTGCTGCACCCGGAAACAAGTATATTTACGGCTGAGGGTTATGCATTATTGTCCGCTGTGAAGCATATACGGAAATCAAACATACGAAAATCAATTATATTCACAGACTCGTTAAGCGTCGTAAATGCATTAAGATCCCTTTTCAGATTCAGAAATCCGATAATAATTGAGCTATATTCCGTTCTGTGTACAGCGTATATGTCCAACCAGCATGTCACTATTTGCTGGGTACCTGGCCATAGAAGTATCGAGGGCAATGTGTTAGCTGACCAAATGGCCACGTCAATTATAATGCGCGCTATTAACCCCACCGCTACTGTCCCTGCAACAGATTTAAAACCCTTTCTACGAAAGAAACTGCGAAACCACTGGCAACGCTTGTGGGACACAGAAATAAATAATAAGCTTCATTTGATTAAGCCGCGGTTGGGTTACTGGTCCTCCGCTACAAGAACACGGCGAACTGATGTCCTATTCTGTCGCCTCAGAATAGGACACACTTATGGTACTCATAACTTTCTTTTGACGGGCGATGAGCCTCCTACTTGTGGTAGATGTGGTGAGAGGCTAACCGTCCTCCACGTCCTCCTGGAGTGTCCGGAAGCTGAAAGTGAGAGAAAGAAATACTTTGGTTTAGCATACCGCTATCATCTTCCCCTACATCCTATTATGTTCCTCGGCGAAGAGCCGCTTTTCGATGCAAAATCTGTTTTAAGCTTTTTAAAGGATGTAGTATTGAATGTTTTTAGCCCAACATTGAATGTTTTAGCCAAACAGGTTCATAGCGCATCCTCTGTTCAGAGGATACCGCTGTGATAGCAGCCTTTAATGAGCCCAGGCCTCCATGCTCTTGTTTTAAGGGTTCTGTCGAGGCACTGGTGCTCCATCCCAAGTTTTTATTTCACATACATATCACTTTTAAACCATTTTATGTTTCCATAGCACACATCAATTGTCATTGCCATAATCTTACTATATATATATATTTTTTACGCACCTACAGCGACTGTTTTTTAGGCCCATTTACAGCCACATCATATCTCTTTTATCTACACTGCACATCGTACAATTCATTATCATCGTTCTGGCGCTCTTTGGCCACATCTGGCCCTTGCGCCAATAAACTCCACTAATCATCATTAAAACAACGCCAGAAAAAAAAATAAGTCGCCCAATCTGGCAATGCTGCTTGTACCCCAAAACCTTCCACACAATGGGCTGCCCAGGTGGGTCCTGGAAGTTTAACACTAGCAACTGAGGTTGACAGCCGCGAAATCGAGAGACACTGCGTTGCATCCTCCGCACAGTCCGGCATTCCTTCATGCTTTCCGCTCCCTTGGCAGTAGGCCGTAGATCGTGATTCCTGAATTTGGAAAGAAACGAAAAAAACATGTTTAGTTAACGTAACCGAACACATAAGCTAGGTGAATAGATGCAGCTAGGTGTAAGTGAGCTAAGATGTATGATTTACGAAGTTGATACTAATTGAAATGTCGTCTTTTAGTGTAGAATGGTAACAGGATAGCATATTCTACTGAAAAGTACAAGCGGCGAACTTTTAGACATTTCAAATGGCATTTCATTTCTAGACCCGCTAAAACATAGAAGTAAATGAACAGCATTGGTGAATATGAACGCCCGCATAACATGGTAAGTATTTGAACAATGGTCATGGATAAATGTACACTTTACTGAATAAACACTGAATACCTTTGCGTTATCCAAGCCAGGCTTCCCTGGATACGAAGAGCGCGATGGGGAGCTGTCACTGTCCTGGTTCTTTTTTGCAAGGGGTGGGTCTTCTCCTTTTCTCTTTTCCGCAAGGGGTGCGTAAGAATAGTGAGTGAGCCAAGCCGCCCTCGCCGTTCGACCGGTTCGACTGGGACCCCATACCGCAGCGCCCTCAACAATTGCGAAATTGGCGCCGCCGCGCGCTCCGAACACGATGTGGTCGCGCCGGTTGCCGAGGGGACGGCGGAGTGTCACCACCTAAACTATTTTTAGACCGTGCCCATTACTGCGTCCTAGTTGACCTCTGGGCTTGGCTAGATTTCGCGGTGTGCCATATCAACGCCATGCACCTTCAACAACGAACACATCACAGCCACCAAGCACGTAGGCCGCGAAGTCCGCGCACTGCATCGGCCCGCTCCATCATGTGAGCTCGCATGACGATCATTGCAGCTGGTCCCAAACCACGGCACGAAAGGCTACGCACGGTGCCGACTGGAACTTGGAAGATGAAACAAACGACTAGTCTTTGGTATGCACTCTGGTAGCAGAAAACACCAAAAAACAGCTTTAACGGCACGAAAAGAAAAACACCCTGCTCAGCCACTGTAACTGCACACGCCACTCCACAAGCGATTGCGGGCCTCTAATTAGCAGCACCCCGCGCCAGCTAATGACAGCGCGCATACTAATCCCGAACAAGATCTGGCCACGTTCTCTGCCGCGGCGCCCGGCCAGAGTCAACACCTAAATATTCCTACACCGTGGAGTGGGCGTGCAGTCTACGAGCGCGGCGCGTCATCGGAGTCGGCTTCAGCCCTAACTCCGCTGACAGCGAGCACTGTGGGCAGGAATGACGTGCTAGCGCACTCTTGGCGACTGTGCTTTTTCGCAAGGAATGAAGCACATCACTCGCTAGCTCCTCTGAACCACGTACGGGCAATCACGCACCGACAGCGGACCACACATTGAAGCTCGTCATTCTCCCCCCCCCCCCTTTACTGCCAAGGATTGCTCAGAATAGCGGCTAGCAGTTTCTTGCATCGTCACTCGAAATTGCGATGCCAAGCGCAGTGCGCGCCTATTTTTGGTCATCGTAGTTACACATTTTAGGCACCATCACCGAACGCGGCCGGCTTGTGCATTACGCGTCGGCTGCACTGTTCCTGCGACCGTGATCTTCACGGTCATATGGAGTGCTGTCAATAAGCTTTTTTGAGGCGATTTAGATGTGCTTGGAGCTGTACTTGATTGAATGTTCTGAGGCAATGAAAGCCTCGTAGATTAGAGTTCCCACGACCGGCTGTATGATGATGCATTTCACTGCTAGAGTGGCAAAAGAGCACGTATGAATCATGGGCACGAATTTTTATATGCCCGTTTCGCTTCATTAATTATACTGCTAAAAATTCCTGTGCCACCAGTCTTCTGCCCATAACTTTGTTATTTGGAAAGAAGGCATAGGGTGTCATGGTGTGATCCATTTTTCTGATGCAATAAACCTCTCTCCAAATAAAGTAATGTTCAGTGACCATTTGTAATCAAGTACTTAATTACACTAACTACAGCTTCAGCACAAGAAATATGTGTAATCATTTCAGTATATAGTCTTATTCAACTACAATCTTTTCTGTCATGCCTATCAGACCACTTCTTCATAGAAAGAACTTGGTTTGAAATCCATACCTGTTCTTTGTAAATCATGAAAAGGAGGTTATGGGAAAAAAAAAGGCAACCAAGGCACACTAGTCAGAAACCAGATGCCTGAGAAGTCAAATATCATAAGACAAACCTGAGATCACAATTTTAGGTGTCAAACAAAAAGAAAAGATGAAACTTTAAACGCAGCTTTCTCAGTACTGTTTTCTTTAACAATATGCCCAGCCCCTTCTTAAGGTTCAATGAAAAAATAATTTGTCTCTCGTAAAGTAGTGGTATCGCCTCAAAATTTTTATGGAAGCACCGTGAGGTGGGTTGAGCCGACGCTCAACCCACCTCACGGTGGGTTGAGCGTCGGCTCAACCCACCACGACCTTTAAGGCCCCCTGGAAGAGGCAACACACCCCTTTGGCCCCGGCTTCACGTAGACGGAACCCCTGGGCGGACCCACCCAGGGGAAATCGGCAGTCGCCTTTTCCTATCTCTCTCTCCCTATATCTTCGTCTATTGTTCTCACTTTACATCTTTCCTGTCTTCTCCTCACTTCATTTTACTTCCAATTTTTCCTGGCGGCAAGGGTTAACCTTGTGTGGCTATCCAAACTAGGGTAAACCATATTGGGTTATAGTAACTGCGTACTGCTGGCGTTGCGCAGACATGCCCACATGCTCTGCCACGTCCCCTTGTTGGACTCCGTGGTGGGTGGTAGGCGCCGTTACTGAAAAATACACATTTTGTCATGGGATCTTCGACCCCCTCTCTATCTGATCGTGCCTCGAAAAGGGTACGCACCGACGCAACCTCACTACTTTAGTCGAAAAACGGAGAAACTTTCCCAAAATACCATGTCCTCCACTGCGAACAATCATCTACGAAAGCTAGAGCAATCTCACCCTTCCTTGTGGCCAAGTGCTTGAGAGAGACCATTGGAACCGGTTATAAGGCCATGAAGATGGCAAGTGGAGATCTGCTTCTCGAATTATAAGACAAGGAACAGTACAATAAACTCTCGCACCTCGTAGCCTTTGGTAACATCCCCGTCTCTGTGAGCGCACATCGTACCATGAATACAGTTAAGGGCGTGGTATCGGACGAAGATTTGATGACACTGAGTGAAGAAGAGCTTCTTGATGGATAGAAAGACCAAGGTGTAATACATGTCCAGCGCATCATAATCAGACGCAACAACAACGAAATAGCAACAAAGCACTTAAAACTCGCCTTCAACTCAACCTTTTTACCTGAGACTCTCGAAACTGGCTATATAAAACTCCATGTCCGTGCCTTCATTCCGAACCCGAGGCGCTGTTTCAAATTCCAGCGATTTGGTCTTGCATCCCAGAGCTGCTGAGGGCAGCTGATCTGTGCTAAGTGTGGCACAACCGGCCACAGTGCCGATGAATGTAGTCATGATGAGGTCCACTGTGCTAACTGCGAAGGTAGTCACCCCGCATACTCCAGAGCGTGCCCAGCCTGGAAAAAAGAAAACGAAATAATAACTATAAAAGTAAAGGAAAATATCACATTCAGGGAAGCAAGACAACGGGTCTCACTAACAATGGCACTAAAAACAAACTTCGCTGAAGTGGTGCAACGAGGGGCAGCACCACAAAGGCCCTTGGCATTTGCCCGGACCTCGCCTAGCGTGCCGAGGCCAATGCCACAAGCCCCTACGGCGGGAGCAGCCAGCGCTGCCCTGCCCACATTCAGCCTGTCCACACCAGTGACCTCTACAAGCTCTGGCAGCAGCCAGGGCAATCACGAGGCCAAGGGGGCTTTATCCACCCCCAGCTCGGTGGGGACAAAGACTTCGTCGATCGAGGCGTAGTCTAAGCGACGCACAGATCGCTCTGTAGAGCGGGCGTCCAGTGCCTCACAAGAGGCTATGGACACCACTTCAAGCCAAACGGTGCAGGAAGCGCGGAAGGAGCGGCGAGCTTCTCTCGACCGCCCCAAAAATGACAGAACGCCGATTACAGCGAATCTCCGTCCTTTCTGCACACAGCACTTTTTCCCCATTTTTTTTTCCACTATGGACAAAATCATACAGTGGAACGTAAGGGGATTACTTAGAAATTTAGATGACGTCCAAGAACTTCTGAGTAAGTTTAACGCGAAAGTGCTATGTGTGCAAGAAACGCACTTGACTCCTAAGCACAAAGACTTCCTACGACAATAAATTATTTTCCGAAAAGACCGGGAAGATGCTGTCGTACCTTCCGGCGGTGTAACCATTATAGCTGATCGTAGTATAGCATGCCAGCATTTGAAGCTCCAAACAGCCCTTGAGGCAGTGGCCATTCGAGCTGTACTTTTTAACAAACTCATTACCATATGTTCTGTGTACATACCACCGCATCAACAGCTACACGGACGTGATCTAGAATCTTTAATAGATGAACTCTCAGAGCCGTTTCTGGTTCTAGGTGATTTTAATGCACACAATGTCCTGTGGGGTGATGCTCACTGTGATGCGCGCGGACGTCTCATTGAGCAGCTCCTTTTCTCTTCTAGTTTATGTCTTTTAAATATAAAGGAGCCTACGTATTTTAGCCTTGCAAACAACACGTACTCCTCCATAGATCTTAGCATTTCATCACCGTCCCTTTTACCTGTTTTTAAGTGGAAAGTTCTTAAGAACCCTTATGGTAGTGACCACTTCCCAATCATCCTGAGTGCGCCGAACGAAGATCAACTACCCCAGCAGGTTTCTCGATGGAAGATTGACTCAGCTGATTGGGAAGGGTATACAACTCTTACACACATGACATGGACTGAGCTGTCTGCCCTGACCATAGATGACGCTGTCACGTATTTTACAGCTTTTATGCCCCGCAGGGGCGCCTGCGCAAGTAGGCGTTTGGTGTGTAGCGACACCACGGACCCGAGCTAACGGGGGAGTTTCTACTCCCTCCCACGCCTAGCCGTGCGTGGCTTTGCCGTGTCCGGGGAAAAGGGGATCCTGGGGGTTGAGCCGACGCTGGGTGATTGGACCATTATGGCCCCCCGGCAGAGGCAACACACCCCTTTGGCCCTGGCTTCACGTAGACGGCACCCCTGGGCTGACCCACCCAGGGGAAATCGGCAGTCGCCTTTTCCTATCTCTTTCTCCCTACATCTTCGTCTTTTGTTCTCACTTTGCATCTTTCCTGTATTCTCCTCACTTCATTTTACTTCCAATTTTTCCTGGCGGCAAGGGTTAACCTAGTGTAAATATCCAACCTTGGGTAGATATATTACGTTATAGCGGCAATGTACGGCTGGCGCTTGCGCCTCCTTCGCGTCTCGCAGCGTCCCCTTGTTGGGCTCGGTGGTGGGTGGCTGGCATGGCCGCCGAAAAAGCTATCAAATTTATGGGAACCCCTAGCCCTGTCGCAACTAATCGCCCCTCCAAGAGGTGGCGCACCGATGTAATTCTTGAATTTCTCCCATGTACATATGTCGACGACGTTCAGCTTGGCTTCAAGTCATGCAACTTAGCCATGTGTGAGCGGCAGGTACAGCTGGGTTTAAATAAGGCCTCCAAATGGGCAGATGAAAACGGATTTCGACTTAACCCACAAAAAAAGCACGTGTGTCTTGTTCTCTCGAAAGAGAGGCATACACTCGGAACCTGACATTCGACTGAACGGGCAACGTCTGTCCGTCAAAGCCGAGCATAAATTCTTAGGCTTAATCTTTGACAACAAGTTGACCTTCGTACCCCACATAAAGTATTTAAAAACAAAATGTTTAAAAGCCTTAAATGTTATAAAAGTGTTGTCACGTACTATGTGGGGTAGTGACAGGAAATGCCTCATGAACCTGTATAGAAGCCTTATTCACACCCGCTTAGATTATGGGGCCATTGTTTATCAGAGTGCGACTCAAAGTGCTTTGAAGATGTTGGATCCTGTGCACCATTCGGGCATCCACCATTCTACGGGTGCTTTTCGCACCAGCCCCATAAAAAGCCTTTACGTAGAGTCAAATGAGTGGTCGCTTCATCTGCAAAGAACCTACATGTCCTTTGTATATTTCCTTAAGGTGAAAGCAGACAAGAGGCACTCCTCATACTCTACTATTAATGACTTGTCGAGCTCCATTCTTTTTCAAAACAGGCCTTCAATGAGGCAGCCCTTCTCAGTTCGCCTGAAGGGTCTAGCTGAGGACACTGGAGTGTCACTCGAACACAGTTTAATGACTCCTGTAGCATACCCGCCACCATGGCAGTGGCAGACTATAGATTGTGATGTGTCTTTCCTAGAAGTTACTAAACACGCGCCTATTGCCCATATTCGAACATACTTCTTGGAACTTCAACACAAATACACACGTCCTGAGTTTTTTACAGATGCCTCTAAGTCTAACTCCTCTGTGTCCTACGCTGCTGTTGGCCCTTCCTTTTCGGATGCTGGCCCTCTACATTCAGGCACAAGTATCTTCACAGCGGAAGCTTACGCGATACTTGTGGCAGCTAAACACATCAAACAATCACAAATACAAAAAGCAGTAATTTATACAGACTCCCTCAGTGTGGTAACGGCTCTGCACAGTCTTAAAAAACAAAAAAACCCTGTCCTCGTTTCACTTTACTCCATTTTATGCACACTCTACACACTCAACCAACATGTTGTAGTGTGCTGAGTGCCAGGGCACCGTGAGATCCAAGGCAACGTGAGGGCGGATCAGCTCGCTGCATCCGTCCATGAGAGCACCGCTATTACATCCATATCAATCCCGGCCCTTGATCTTAAGCCGTCTCTCAAACTAAACCTCAGGGACTACTGGCAGAGCAAGCGGGATACACACACACAAAACAAACTACACGTTATCAAGCCACACCTTGGCCATTGGCCACCAGTATCAAAATCACGTCTAACAGAGGTAACACTAACAAGACTCAGGATAGGGCACACATACACGACACACACACATCTTTTATCCGGTGGTGAACCACCATTGTGTGATAAATGTGGTGAGGTTTTAACAGTTCTTCACGTTTTAATCCAATGTAAACATTTAGATACTCTAAGAAGACAACACTTCCCACTATCCTACCGACAACATATGCCTTTACACCCTGCATTGTTCGTTGGTAGGGAACCGCTTTTTAGTCACAAATCATTATTAGCGTTTTTAAAGGAAATTCATAATTTTCATATCATATACCCGGGCACACCGTAGCACGACCTCTCTAGAGAGGTTTTTGCTGCGGTGGCTACACAGGAAAGCACTTGCCTCACGGCCCTTGCACGCAAGGGTACTAACATGTGAGGTACTTGTGCTAATGCCGTACATGTCCACCATCGTTTTTCATTATCACCAACTTTTGTCACCTATTCACACCATGCACACCTTTCACGGCATAGTCATGATTTTATTACTTGTATGTTTTTACCCGCTTTACTGCGAGGAATTTTATGGCCCTTACACAGCCGCTAATCACAACCATTGTCCACATTCCTGTCTCATGAACTGGCGCTCTTTGGCCATCAAATGGCCCTTGCGCCAAAAAACACCATATATCATTATTACTGCGAGGAATTTTATGGCCCTTATACAGCCGCTTATCACAATCATTGTCCATATTTTTAGTAAGATGAACTGGCGCTCTTTGGCCGTGAATCGGCCCTTGCGTCATAAAACATCAAACATCATCATTGAATTTCTCCCAAACAAAAAAGACAACTTCCCAAAATACCACATTATCCATTGTGAAAGTACAGAAAAGAAAGCTAGAAACATTTCACCTTTCCTTGTATCGAAATGCCTTATAGAAACGCTGGGCGCAGGCTACAAGGCCACAAAGACCGCCAGTGGTGACCTTTTACTTGAAATAAAAGACAACGCACAGTACCAAAGACTACATAAACTCACAGCATTTGGGGATCAGCCTATCTCAATCACACCGCATCGAACCATGAACACAGTGAAGGGTGTTGTATCAGATGGAGACCTGATGGACCTCTCTGATGATGAACTTCTAACAGGCTGGAAAGAGGAAAATGTCATTCATTGTGCAGCGTATCAAAATAAGAAGAGAAAATAAGGAAATCCCAACGAAGCACATCATACTAACTTTTGCATCTAGCACCCTCCCCACTGAAATAGCCACAGGATATCTTAAACTGCCAGTTAGACCATACATACCCAACCCGCGGCGCTGCTTTAAGTGTCAGAGGTTCGGGCACGGCTCCCAGAGTTGCCGAGGACAGATTACCTGCGCGAAATGCGGCACCAAAGGTCATACCGCTGACGATGACAGTCAGCTACAAGTGCACTGCGCAAACTGTGAGGGTGACCATCCTGCATATTCCAGGTCATGCGTGGCCTGGAAAATGGAAAAAGAAATTATAAATACAAAGTTTAAATTAAACATAAGCTTCCGTGAAGCGCGGCAGCGTGTTTTCCCGCATTTTGCTGAGAACACATCGTATGCCGAAGTGGTGCGAGGGGGGTCAGCACCACTTCGGTTTTCGGCAATGCCTTGGACTACGCCCAGCGTGCCGAGGCAAACGCCACAAGCCCCCATGGGGGGAGCAGCCTCGGCTGCCCCACCCTTCTTGAAAACAGCCCCACCGAAGGCCCCTGTGAACCTTGGCAGCAGCCAGGGCACCACACAAACTAAAGAGGTCCCCTCGACCTCCAGCCCGGTGGGGTTTAAGGCTCCGTCTGTCACGACGAAGCCTACAACAAAAACAACATTATCTGTCGTCTCTCCTGAGGCGATGGACACATCAACTGCATCGGCGCAGACTGCGCCAAAGGAGCGGCGGGGTTCCCTCGACCGCTCTAAAAAAGACAAAACAGTAATTACAGGGCCTTCTAAAGGCTCTGTAAGATAAGTCACTTCTCTCTTCAGACACAAACCACACTCATTTCGTACACACAGCACTTCTTTACTCCCATAATGGAGACACAAATTATACAATGGAACGTCAGAGGACTATTTCGAAACCTCGTTGATGTCCAAGAACTTCTACACAAACATTCTCCAAAAGTGCTGTGTGTACAGGAAACACACATAAAATCCAAGAATACAAATTTTTTGCATCAATACGTTGTCTTCCGAAAGGACAGAGATGATGCTGTGGCATCATCCGGTGGTGTAGCCATTATAGTTAATCGAGGAGTAGCATGCAGTCATCTACCACTACTAACATCCCTAGAGGCAGTGGCTGTTCGAGCAGTTCTACTGAATAAGCTCGTCACCATCTGCTCTCTATACATACCGCCGCAACACCGCCTGGAAAAACATGATTTCCAGTCTTTAATAGATGAGTTACCAGAACCTTATTTGGTTCTAGGGGACCTGAATGCGCACAGCGGTTTATGGGGTGACTGTCGATGTGATGCACGAGGTCGTCTCATTGAACAGTTCCTCTTTTCATCAGGTGCTTGTCTGTTGAATAGAAAAGAGGCAACATATTATAACCTTGCAAACAATACTTACTCCTCCATAGATCTCAGTATCAAATCTCCTCCACTTGTACCATTACTTCAGTGGAAAGTCATCAATAATCCATACGGAAGTGACCATTTTCCTTTAGTTTTGAGTACACCAATAACATACGAATGTCCTCCACATTTTCCCAAATGGCTGGTGAACAAAGCCGACTGGAAACAATTTCAAAAGATTACACACCTAAGTTGGACCGACATACGCGGATTAGGCATGGATGAAGCTGTGCAGTACTTCACGGCTTTTCTTACTGACGCAGCAGCCAAGTGCATTCCACAAACATCGGGACTGCCCGGCAAACGACACGTCCAGTGGTGGAACACTGAGTGTCAGAATGCGCGAAAGGAACAGAACAGGGCATGGAGGTTGCTGCGCAACTCGCCGACAGCGGAAAACCTTGAGAGCTTTAAGAAAATAAAATCTCGAGGCAGGAGAATGCGTCGGCAGGCCAGAAGAGAAAGCTGGCACAAGTTTTTATCAGCAATAAATTCATATACACAAGAGGCTAAAGTCTGGGACATGGTTCGTAGGGTAGCAGGAAGACAAGTACACTCACTCCCACTTGTAAACACACAGGGTGACAGCCTGGAAGATCAGGCGAACTTCCTCGGTGCACGCTACAAGCAAGTGTCTAGCTCGGCACACTATACTGAAGTCTTCGAAAGATATAAAGCAAGGATAGAAAAACAGAAACTAGAATATAAGTGCACAAAACACGAGGCATACAACCAACCTTTCAACTTAGCTGAGCTACAAACATCACTAAACTCTAGCAGTAATTCTGCACCAGGCTACGACCGTGTCACGTATGAAATGTTGAAAAACCTGCCGCCTAAAACGCGAAAAACTTTACTCTCTCTATACAATGCTATCTGGCTTTCTGGCACCATCCCTGCTTTCTGGAAAGAGGCTATTGTTATCCCTATTTTGAAACAGGGCAAAGACCCTTCCTCAGTTTCAAGTTATAGGCCCATTGCACTAACCAGCTGCCTTTGTAAACTTTTTGAAAAAACTATAAACCGCAGACTTTTACATTTCCTTGAAACACACAATCTGCTCGACCAATTTCAGTGTGGGTTTCGGGAGGGTAGATCCACCACCGACCATTTGGTGCGTATCGAGGCACAGATCCGAGATGCTTTTGTCCATAAACAATACTTCCTCTCAGTGTTTCTCGATATCGAGAAGGCTTACGACTCAACATGGCGTTTTGGGATATTAAGAGACCTGTCTCACCTGGGTGTGCGCGGTAGAATGCTTTCCATAATCGTGAGTTACTTGTCCAATCGGAAATTCCGCGTCCGTGTGGGCAGTACTCTCTCCCAAACATTTGTGCAAGAAACGGGAGTATCGCAAGGTGGTGTACTTAGTTGTACACTTTTTATTATTGAAATGAATTCCTTGCACCTGTCCATCCCCCGCAACGTCTTCTATTCCACATACGTCGATGACGTCCAGCTTGGCTTTAAGTCATGCAACCTAGCAATGTGTGAGCGGCAGGTTCAGTTAGGTTTAAACAAGCTCTCCAAATGGGCAGAGGAAAACGGATTCCGGCTGAACCCAGAAAAAAGCACGTGTGTCTTGTTCTCCCGAAAGAGAGGCGTGCATTCAGAACCTGACATTGAACTGAACGGTCAACATCTGTCTGTCAATGCGGAGCATAAATTCTTGAGCTTAATCTTGGACAACAAGTTGACATTCGTTCCACACATCAAGTATTTAAAAACAAAATGTTTAAAAGCCATGAGTGTTATAAAAGTGTTGTCACGTACTACGTGGGGTAGTGACAGGCAATGCCTCATGAACCTGTATAGAAGCCTCATTCGCACCCGCTTAGATTATGGGGCCGTTGTCTATCAGTCTGCTACTCAAAGTGCCATGAAGATACTGGACCCCGTGCACCATCTGGGCATCCGCCTTTCTACGGGTGCTTTTCGCACCAGCCCCGTAGAAAGCCTTTACGTTGAGTCAAATGAGTGGTCGCTTCATCTGCAGAGAACTTACATGTCCTTTGTTTATTTCCTTAAGGTGAAAGCAGACAAGAAGCACCCCTCATACTCTACTATTAATGATTTGTCGAGCTCAATTCTGTTTCAAAACAGGCCATCGATGAGGCAGCCCTTCTCAGTTCGCCTGAAGAGCCTAGCTGAGGAAACCGGAGTCTCACTTGAACACAGTTTAATGGCTCCTGTTGCATACCCACCACCGTGGCAATGGCAGACTATAGACTGCGATGTGTCTTTTCTAGAAGTTACAAAACATGCGCCTATTGCCCATATCCGAACATATTTCCTGGAACTTCAACACAAATACACACGTCCTGAGTTCTTTGCAGATGCCTCTAAGACCAACTCCTCTGTGTCCTACGCTGCTGTTGGCCCTTCCTTTTCGGATGCTGGCCCTCTACATCCAGGCACAAGTATCTTCACAGCGGAAGCTTACGCGATACTTGTGGCAGCGAAACAGATCAAACAATTACAAATACAAAAAGCAGTAATTTATACAGACTCTCTCAGTGTGGTAATGGCTCTGCACAGTCTTAAAAAACAAAAAAACCCGGTCCTTGTCTCACTTTACTCCATTTTGTGCACACTCTACACACTCAAACAACATGTTGTAGTGTGCTGGGTGCCAGGGCACCGTGAGATCCAAGGCAACGTGAAGCGTATCAGCTCGCTGCATCCGTCCATGAGAGCACCGCCATTACATCCATATCAATCCCGGCCCTTGATCTTAAGCCGTCTCTCAAACGAAACCTCAGGGACTACTGGCAGAGCAAGTGGGATAACCACACACAAAACAAACTACACGTTATCAAGCCACACCTTGGCCATTGGCCACCAGTATCAAAATCACGTCTAACAGAGGTAACACTAACAAGACTCAGGATAGGACACACATACACGACACACACACATCTTTTGTCCGGTGGTGATCCACCATTGTGTGATAAATGTGGTGAGGCATTGACAGTTCTTCATGTTTTAATACAATGTAAACAGTTAGACATTCTAAGAAGACAACACTTTCCATCACCCTACCGACAACATATACCTTTACACCCTGCAATGTTTGTCGGTAGGGAACCACTTTTCACCCATAAATCATTGTTAGCTTTTTTAAGAGATGTCAATTTTTACCATGTTTTATACCCAGGTATTGCGTAGCGTGACCTCTCAAGAGAGGTCTGCTGCTGTGATTACATTTAAAAGCACTTGCCTCGCAGCCCTTGGACACAAGGGCGCTGATGAGGCACGTGTGCTAGTGCCAAATATTTTTACATGTGTCTATTATCAAAACCTTTGTCACCCTTTTTAATATGCATATCATGCCACTGTCATCTCTTTAATACTTATGTTTTTACCCGCATTATCGTGAGGAATTTTAAGGCCCCTATACAGCCACGCTACCTATCATTGTCCACATCTCTATACTCATTGAAATGGCGCTCTTTGGCCATCAATTGGCCCTTGCGCCATAAAACGCCACACATTACAGCTTTTATACTTGATGCCGCATCTAAATGTATTGCCAAAACGAGCGGCACGTCTTCTAAACGGAGAGTCCCATGGTGGAACGACGCATGCAGGAAAGCACGGACCACTCAGAACAAAGCTTGGGCGTTGCTTCGCGATTCCCCTACAGCAGAAAACCTGGAAAATTTCAAGCGGGTTAAATCGCAGGCAAGGAGAACGCGTCGACAAGCTAGACGAGAGAGCTGGACAAAGTTTATATCGAGTATCAACTCGTTTGCAGATGAGGGAAAAGTGTGGAATAAGGTAAAGAAAATTAAGGGCCAACAAACGTATTGCCTTCCACTAGTAAATAGCCTCGGGGAAAGCTTGGAGGATCAAGCCAACTTTCTTGGCACACATTTCGAACACATATCGAGCTCCTCACACTACTCCGAATCCTTCCAGAATTACAAGGCACGAATAGAAAAACAAAAGTTAGAAAGAAAATCCCCAAGAAATGAGGCATATAATGCACCATTCTGCTTAGCAGAACTGCGAACAGCACTCAGCTGCTAAAATACATCTACCCCAGGTTCTGACAACCTAATGTACGCGATGCTGAAGGAACTACCCTCCGAAACTAAAGAAACCCTCCTCTCTCGTTATAATCGCATATGGTTTTCAGGTGTGATCCCCTCCTCCTGGAAGGAGGCTGTTATAATTCCAATTTTGAAGCAGGGAAAGGATCCCTCTACTGTATCAAGTTACAGACCTATAGCGTTAGCAAGCTGCCTCTGTAAGCTATTTGAAAAATGAATAATTGCCACTTAGTCCACTACTTAGAAACAAACAATTTGCTCGACCCGTTTCAGTGCGGGTTTCGAGAAAGTAGATCCACCACAGACCACCTTGTTCGTATCGAGGCACAGATCAGAGACGTCAGATCAGAGATGACCCACCCAGGGGAAATCGGCAGTCGCCTTTTCCTATCTCTCTCTCCCTACATCTTCGTCTTTATCTCTTACTGTTTATCTGTCCTGTCTTCTACTCCTGTTTACTTCCAAACTTCCTGGCGGCTAGGGTTAACCCTGTGCAAATAGCCTACCTTGGTTTAGACGCATTGGGTTATAGTGGCGTTGTACGGCTGGCGTCTGCAGGTTTCAGCATCCGCAAAGTTGTAGCGTCCCCTCGTTGGGCTCCGTGGTGGGTGGCCGCCACCGCTGCTGAACAAAAATAAGACAAGCATGCACAGAGCATTCCCTTTACTATCTGATCGTACCGGCTTAAAGTGGGTACGCACCGATGATATAAACTTTTTTAACCAGCCCAAAGAAACATATCCTCACTATCATGCTATCCACTGTGAAAAAACTGTAAAGCAAGCCAGAACCGTCTCTCCTTTCCTGGTTTCTAGATGTCTTACCGAAACTCTTGGCACAGGATACAAGGTAACCAAAATGGCTAGTGGAGACCTCCTCCTCGAAATCCGTGACAAAGAACAATTTGAAAAGCTAGACCGTCTTTCAGAATCTGGTGGTATACCAATAACCATAACACCACATAGATCAATGAACACAACTCGCGGAGTGGTATCTGACATGGACTTACTTGACTTGACTGAGACTGGACTTTTGGAGGGATGGAAGAGCCAAAATGTCACTAATGTACAGAGAATCATCATTAGAAGAGATAATAAGGAAACACCGACGAAACACTTAATACTCACATTTGCATCCAGTAAACTACCGGAATCTATTCAAACAGGGTACACAAAGAGAACTATCAGGCCGTACATACCGAACCCTCGTCATTGCTTCCAATGCCAGAGGTATGGCCATTGCTCTAAAACCTGTCGTGGTCGCCAGACTTGTGCACAATGTGGAGTCCTAGGCCACGTGTCTGAGAACTGCAAACAACCGCTACACTGTGTAAACTGCGAAGGAAACCATGCCGCATATTCACGCTCCTGCACATACTGGAAAAAAGAAAAAGAAATAATTACATTGAAGGTGAAGGAGAACATCACATTCAAGGAAGCACGGCGAAGAGTCGCTCCATTCTATGGAGCTACATACGCTGATGCGGCGCGTCAGGGAGCACTGCCGCACCAGCCCTCGCCACTCCTTCGGCCCGCGCATACCGAGCCGGTGGTTGTGGCACCTGCCCCCAAGGCGGCTGTAGCCCAGGCTACACCGCCTACTCCCAAATTGAGACCGGAGACTCCAGAGTCCTCCGGTCTCAAGGCCTCACCTCACCAGGCGAGGCCCGAAATTCGAATTAACAGCCCGCACGTGCGGGCATCCAGTGCCTCCGAGGAGGCAATGGACACGTCGGCACCCTTGGTGCCGAAAGAGCGGCGTGGCTCCCTGGAGCGGGTCAAGAAAACAAAAAAGCAGATAACAGGGCCTGGTGATGGCCCTGTTAAGTGAACTCAAACTTCCTGTCTAAACAGCCACTCGCTTTTTGTACACACAGCACTATTTCACATTCACCATGAACACTCAAATTATACAATGGAACGTCAGGGGCCTTCTCAGAAACCTTGACGACATCCAAGAACTCTTACATAAACACTCGCCAAAAGTGCTGTGTGTACAAGAAACACACCTTAATTTCAAACACACAAATTTTCTTCGTAAGTACGTTATTTTCCGGAAAGACCGTGTTGATGCCATGACATCATCCGGAGGTGTTGCCATCATAGTGAATCAAGGAATAGTATGCACACACTTACAACTCCAAACATCCCTTGAGGCAGTGGCTGTTCGAGCAGTTCTTTTTGATAAACTGATCACAATCTGCACTATTTACATTCCTCCTAGCTATCTATCAGCTGCAAAAACACGATTTGCACTCTCTAATTGATGAACTTCCGGAGCCTTATGTTCTCCTTGGAGACTTTAATGCGCATAGCAGGCTATGGGGTGACTCTCGGTATGACGCGCGAGGTCGACTGATCGAACAGTTCCTTCTCTCCTCGAGCGCGTGTCTGCTAAATCGAAAAGAATCAACCTATTATAATCTCGCCAATAACACCTACTCCTCCATAGACCTAAGCATAGTATCCCCATCTCTTGTGCCTCTACTCCAGTGGAAAGTCGTCAGTAATCTGTACGGAAGTGATCACTTCCCCATAGTTTTGAGCACAAATACAGTAACTGAGTGTCCATCACGTGTTTCGAAGTTTCTCATAAACAGAGCCGACTGGGAACACTTTTATACCATCGCTCGTCTAGGTTGGAATGACATAAGTACTTTGAATATTGATGTTGCTGTCAACTACTTCACAGCATTTTTGATTGATGCTGCAACAAAATGCATCCCACAAACAAATGGACACCCTGGAAAACGGCGTGTGCCATGGTGGAACTCTGAATGCCAAAACGCGCGCAAACAGCAAAACAGAGCTTGGAGGCTGCTTCGGAACTCACCGACAGCCGAAAATCTTGACACCTTCAAGAAAATAAAGTCTCAAGGCAGGAGAACGCGTTGGCAGGCCAGAAGAGAAAGCTGGCAAAAGTTTTTGTCAGCGATCAATTCATACACACAGGAAGCTAAAGTGTGGAACATGGTCGGTAGGATAGCAGGAAAACAAGTACACACACTTCCACTCGTAAACACTCAGGGTGATACCTTGGAAGATCAGGCGAACTTCCTCGGTGCACACTTTGAACGGGTGTCCAGCTCGTGCCACTATACTGACACTTTCCAAAAATACAGAACAAGAATAGAAAAGCAGAAACTCGAATACAAATGCACTGGATACGAGGCATATAACCAAGCTTTCAGTCTTGCTGAGCTCCGAACATCTCTAAACTCCTGCAGTACGTCTGCCCCAGGTTCTGACCGCGTGATGTATGAAATGTTAAAGAACCTACCAAACGAAACCCGAAAAACCTTACTTTGTTTGTACAATGCTATTTGGTCTTCTGGCACTATTCCTACCTCCTGGAAAGAGGCTATTGTTATTCCCATTTTGAAAGAGATCAAGGACCCTTCTTTAGCTTCGAGTTATAGGCCTATTGCACTTACAAGCTGCTTGTGCAAAGTTTTCGAAAAAATGATAAACTGCCGACTTGTACACTTTCTTGAAACAAACAATTTGCTCGACCCATTTCAGTTCGGGTTTCGAGAGAGTAGATCCACGACAGACCACCTTGTTCATATCGAGGCACAGATCAGGGACGCCTTTGTCCATAAACAACATTTTCTCTCTGTGTTCCTCGATATCGAAAAGGCTTATGATACAACATGGCGTTTTGGAATTCTAAGAGACCTGTCCCACCTTGGCGTGCGCGGAAGAATGTTTCACATAATCAAAAGTTACCTGTCAAACCGGACATTCTGTGTCCGCGTGGGCACGGTTCATTCCCAAACATTTGTCCAGGAAACAGGCGTGCCACAAGGTGGTGTACTTAGCTGCACACTTTTTCTCATAAAAATGAATTCCTTGCGCTTGACCGTCCCTCGCAATATGTTTTATTGTACATATGTCCATGACGCCCAGCTTGGCTTTATGTCTTGCAATCTATCAATGTGTGAGCGGCAGGTTCAGTTAGGTTTAAACAAGCTCTCAAATGGGCAGAGGAAAAGGGATTCCGACTGAACCCACAAAAAAGCACGTGTGTCCTGTTCTCCAGAAAGAGAGGCATGCACTCAGAACCTGACATTGAACTGAACGGTCAACGTCTGTCTGGTAATACGGAGCATAAATTCTTAGGATTAATCTTGGACAACAAGTTGACCTTCGTACCGCATATCAAGTATCTAAAAACAAAATGTTTAGAAGCCATGAATGTTTTAAAAGTGTTGTCACGTACTAGGTGGGGTAGTGACAGGCTGTGTCTCATGAACCTATATAGAAGCCTCATTCGCACCCGCTTAGATTATGGGGCTGTTGTTTATCAGTCTGCGACTCAAAGTGCTTTGAAGATGCTGGACCCCGTGCACCATTTGGGCATCCGCCTTTCTACGGGTGCTTTTCGCACCAGCCCCGTAAAAAGCCTTTATGTTGAGTCAAATGAGTGGTCGCTTCATCTGCAGAGAACTTACATGTCCTTTGTTTATTACCTTAAGGTGAAAGCAGACAAGAAGCACCCCTCATACTCTACTATTAATTATTTGTCGAGCTCAATTTTGTTTCAAAAACAGGCCTTCGATGAGGCAGCCCTTCTCTATTCGCCTGAAGAGTCTAGCTGAGGAAACTGGAATCTCACTAGAACACAGTTTAATGGCTCCTGTAGCATATCCGCCACCGTGGCAATGGCAGACTATAGACTGCGATGTGTCTTTTCTAGAAGTTACAAAACATGCGCCTATATCCCATATCCGAACTTACTTCCTGGAACTTCAACACAAATACACACGTCCTGAGTTCTTTACAGATGCCTCCAAGTCTAACTCCTCTGTGTCCTACGCTGCTGTCGGTCCATCCTTTTCGGATGCTGGCCCTCTACATCCAGGCACAAGTATCTTTACAGCAGAAGCCTATGCGATACTTGTGGCGGTTTCCCGCAGGGGCGCCTGCGCGAGTAGGCGTTTGGTGTGTAGCGACACCACGGACCCGAGCTAACGGGGGAGTTTCGGCTCCCTCCCACGCCTAGCCGTGCGTGGCTTTGCCGTGTCCGGGGAAAAGGGGATCCTGGGGGTTGAGCCGACGCTGGGTGATTGGACCTTTAAGGCCCCCCCGGCAGAGGCAACACACCCCTTTGGCCCCGGCTTCACGTAGACGGCACCCCTGGGCTGACCCACCCAGGGGAAATCGGTAGTCGCCTTTTCCTATTTCTCTCTCTCTCTACATCTTAGTCTTTTCTCGTCTTCAAATCTATCCTGTCTTCTTCTCTCTTCTATTTACTTCCGACTTTTCCTGGCGGCAAGGGTTAACCTTGTGTATGTGTTCTGTCTTGGGCACAATACATTTGGTTATAGCGGCTTTGTACAGCTGACGTTGACATGCCTCATATATATTTAGGACTTGTCACGTCCACGTGTTGGGCTCCATGGTGGGCGGCTGGCATGGCTGCCGAACTCACATTTAGTTTATGGCTTTTTCTTCTCTCCCTCCATTGCATGATCGTCCTCTCCCGAAGAGAGGGCGCACCGAAGAATTTTGCAAGTATTTCAGCAAACCGAAAGAAACTTTTCCCCGCTACCATGTAATCCATTGTGAAACCGCTGAAAAGAACGCCAGAACTATTTCGCCTTTCGTTGTTTCCAAATGCCTCACCACTACACTTGGACCAGGTTACCAGGCTACAAGAATGGCCAGTGGGGATCTCCTCCTCGAGGTAAAAAGTCAGAGCCAGTACGAAAACATCTCAAAACTAGAATCGTTTGGAAACATACCTATCTCAATTACACCACACCGCTCACTCAACACTTCCCGAGGCGTTGTATCTGATCAAGACTTGCTTGACCTGACTGAAGGTGAGCTCCTCGAGGGCTGGAAGGACCAGCAGGTGACACAAGTACAAGAATTAAAATTAGGCGTGATAAGAAGGAAATCCCAACGAAACACATAATTGTGACATTTTGCACCAGCACCCTGCCTGAACATCTCGAAACAGGATACTTCAAGTTAAATGTGAGACCTTACATTCCCAACCCACGACGTTGCTTCAAATGCCAGCGTTTTGGTCACGGCTCTCAGAGTTGCCGCGGCCAACTCACCTGCGGAAAGTGTGCCACCACAGGACATGCTACGGACGAGTGTAAGGTGGAGGATGGGGCCCACTGCGCAAACTGCGATGGTGCCCATCCCGCATACTCCCGAACCTGTCCAACATGGAAAAAGGAAAAAGAAATTGTTACAATCAAAATCACACAAAACATTACTTTCCGAGAAGCCCGTCAACAAGTATCTGGTCTTTTCACAAACAAACCATCGTTTGCCGATGTAGTGCAAGAGGGGGGCAGCACTACAACGGCCTGCGGCAACTGCCCATGCCAGGCACAGTGTGCCCAGGCGGTCGCCAATGCCCCCACCCACGGCGGGAACAGCCAAGGCTGCCCTGCCACTCCTCCCCACGGCGACAACCAAGGCCGCTGCAAGCTGTTGCAGCGGCCAGGGTATCCCAGCACCAAAGGAGGTTCCTTCGACCTCTAGCCCAAGAGGACCGAAGGTTTCGCCCCCTGAGGTGAAGGAGACCCCAGGGTCAGCCGATATGAAGGCCTCGTCTCACCAGGCGAGGGTCCCAAGCCCAAAACATCAGCTCGCAAATGCGGGCACGCAGTGCCTCTGAGGAGGCAATGGACACCACGGCACCCCTGGTGCAGAAAGATCGGCGTAGCTCCCTGGAGCGCGCCAAAGAAATAAAAAGCCAATAACGGGGCCCG
>WOVY01012073.1:0-26395 GCA_013436015.1 Rhipicephalus annulatus | reverse complement strand
AGGAGGCAATAGTTCGCCCTCCCACCTAAATGCATGTACTTGAACACATGCACAACTGATCAAAAAAAAACAAAACAAGTCACACACCGCTAAGATTACTGAGATTCACTGTTTCAGATTCATGAGTAAAGGAAAGAACTATAAATTTAAGGGTTTGTTTTCTTTGTTGAACACATTATAATGAGAACTAGCAGAAAATGATGCCAAACAAACTATAGGGGATGTTATCAAAAGTAACTTTAACAAAATTGTGAAAAGAAAAGTGAACAAAAACGTAACTTGTCAATGTTTTTTGACAATTGAATTGACATTACTTTTTATAACATCCCTTTATTTTACTGGGTAATGTTGTCGGGTAATTCTCATTAGTAGAGTGGTGAGTAGGCTGACAAAGAAAGTATATGACATTGATACTTCTTTTGAACACCTAAAAGTTTGAGGAACTCAAAGAGTGGAAGCTACTTTGAGTAGACCAGAATATTTAGCTGGAGCGAAAAAAAAAACGTACACACATTTTTACCAGGCTTTTTAACCTATTTTGAGACATAAAAGTGTATGCTGCCAGTAATGTTAAGTACCATTACTTTTGTCACACTATGCACTGTAGCAGGTGTAGTTAGAGTGGTGATAGTGAAGGATTAATCAAGCACGCCACCAACTGCGTTCACATCAATGGTCGCGTATTTTAAAAATGAACCTGCTGTATAGAAAAAAAATTTTAGAGCATTTATGATTTTATTTAAATCAAGTTAAACCGACTGGGTAAGCAAACCATTTGCATAAAATCAAAAGGCATAAAGTGATTCTTGTATTATAACTATGTGAACAATTTCAGCAATGCAGGGCAAAGTGGCAACAGTTCTATTAAAAACCCCTCTCATTATACCATGCATGAAAAGCACCACACCAGAATATTTTATAGTGCATGTAATATCGAGACTACTGGACTGTCTATTGACCTTTTAGAAGAAGGGTATCTCCTTCACATTCAAGGGGCAACCACTTAGCCTTTTCCTGAGCTTTTCTGTGAATATTTCCTGAATTTCAGATATCATTAGGATTGATTTAGAGTAAACAGATTTTGCTTACGCATTGAAACCTAGTTCTGTATGTAACTGCAATTATGGGTGCCAAACCATCTCCAATTAATTTTTAACATTTAACTTATTTTTTAACTGCAGCAGCACAACTAGCTATGGGTTCCCAAAAAGTAGCTAGAAACAATACCTTTACCTTTTTGAGCCTTTTGGAAGTGTTCAGCTTCTCAGTGCTCACCTTACAACATTTTTTTAAAATACGTGTTTGTATGCCCACTGCTCTTGCTCCTTGTACAGTGAGAAGGAGCACATGGCAAGAAGAGACAAGAAAGAAGCATAGCGAAAAAAAGCGAAATAAGCGAGGACCTCTTTTGTATCGTACAATGTGTGTAACATTACTATTGCGACAACATATAGACAAATTATCACGGCTATGTATCCATTGTAGAGTCATACACAGCTGCAACACCACGACTAAATTTCAACCTTGTGTTGGTTTAGGATCCCTTTATAGTGGCAAGCTAATGATATCTGCATTTGTTTGGCACATACTAAAATGCAGTGAAATGTGATATGGTAATCTCATTTAGAATGCACGTCATGTGGCTTCATTGTATATGTGGCCACATGACCCCATTTAAACTCTGGTTGCAAAGCAATATGAAAGAGCCTAAACAGACGTCACCGACCACTCCAATCTGAACTTGCCTTTGCTACTTGCCCATTATCATCCCAGCAAAAAATGAATAATTGAATCTGCTACAGATATGTGCTAGCTTATGCTAAGGACCAAGTATGAAGGGTGTTTTGTCATTATTGAGATCAGTTATTTGTTCAAGAACACTTGCTGTCAAACACAAATACATTGCTGTCGAAGCATCAAGACTCAAATATAAAGCAAAAAGAAGTGTCTCTTTAAAAATTACAGGTCACAAGGTGCAAGATAAATATTTGATATACTTGGGATGTAAGGCACGCACAAGAGGTGCTGCCATATTATACTTTTCCTTGTGTTGAAACCTGCTTGCTTTACTCACCCAACACATCTGTAAAGATGCCGTGAAAAAACCAAGGAGCTGATGCAGCAAGGTTGAACACATGTCCAGGAATTCCACCATTCCTAAGCAGCCCTACAGCCTCCACAGTCCTGCAACCATTTGTAAATAAATATAGTTCTACCCAAAGTTCTTGGTTTACAGACACACATGCAAGACACATAACCACTCTATAGGAAGTTTGCATAATAATGCGCTGGGTAGCAAAACGGATGCCAATATCGAGTATCCCGGCCTGCCGCTTCTTTCTTTCCATTCTTAATTAATCAATCCATGGTTAATAAATGTTCCCCCAATGTGAAGTGTACTGGCAGTCCGGTGAAGAATTGCAATGTATTTCGAACACAGTCCGATTCATGGCAAGTAAGCATGCAATAGGGTTTTGTCAGCTGTTCGAGAAAAGAGCATGAAGTTTAGCTAAAACCCATGTTTGTTATAAACACCATTCAATTTGATATAAAAGTTGTGAGCATTATGTAAAGGAACACGGATTCATGTTTAATCAATGATTTCTTATAATGTACTTATATGAATGCAACTAACTGAATATGAAACGATAATTTTTGCTCGAGAATTTAGAGTTATGAACACTATCGCACTTGCCAGCTGCATCTTGTCCAAAACAGCGGCAAGATAGGCTAGTTTCTGTAGGTGAGCCGTAATGAGCAGTGCAAAGTAACAACAAGAAACACCAGTAACAACAGTATGGGGCAAGCACAGACTGCCAACTGTATACATTATCACACAACAGTTCGCCTGAATATCAGTCAGACAACTTGTGCAAATGAAGGTCCAGTTGGGCATGAACAAGTTACGAAATCAACAATGCCTGCTTTCACTAACAGGACCCTCATTCACATAAAGTATGCAGCGATAGGCCCCTACCGAGGTACGTCACAGCATGATGTCACTGGCACATGTAAAAGGTGTGGCTGGAAAAACACTCCCGCTGGTGGCTGAGCCCGGTACAGTCGTGCGGTGTTTGGGGCAAGTTTTAATTTTTGAAAGCTTACACTTCACGTTACAATGTCGACATTAGCTGTAGTATGTGTCAGCAAACATCCAGCTGTGTGGTAAACTGTGTGGTAAAATATTTGCCACGCTGTC
Source organism: Rhipicephalus annulatus (assembly GCA_013436015.1). Lineage (NCBI taxonomy): Eukaryota > Metazoa > Arthropoda > Arachnida > Ixodida > Ixodidae > Rhipicephalus > Rhipicephalus annulatus. The sequence continues at coordinate 23,196 of WOVY01012073.1, read as the reverse complement.
TATCTTGAAGTGAACACACGTGGTGGCCTGTGCGAGCAACAGCGGCATAGTCTTCAAAAATGTGCACTGTTGATTGCGGCATGTAGTGTGCATTGAAAGGTATTGAGAATATCGGTTCAACTGAGAATACTGTGTGTGGTTTGTGCAGTGTCAATAACAATGTGTCTTGTTTGCGAAGACGTTAGCACTCGTGGCAGGGACCGGTCGATGAAAAAACTTGATTCAACATTTTAGTCAAGGTAAATATGCACTTGACGCGACCATCTGCGAGTGGGTACATCTCGGTGTTTGCGCTGTGTGCAGAAAAAAATTGCAAGGTCACCGGGCTGGAAGATGCCATTTGCTGAAGCTGCATGTATGAATCGCCCCGACGAGTACGCAAGCTCAATAAAGGTATAACTCGTTTTATCGAAGGCCTCATATGTCTTCATGTAATAAGCAGAGATTCTTGTTTCACATATACTCAGTACCTTTACCGCTCGATATTCATGAAGTGACAATGCAAACAACAAGTTTGTTTGTTAGGTCCTAAGGGAGCAATGTAAATATGCAAATAAGTTGTAGGTGTCAGATGCAGCGATGTAACTGCACAAAAGGTTACGTATATATTAGGCTACAGGTTTAGAATCGCATACATCTCAGTAGTCTATCAGGAACGTCACAAACACTTCCTTGCCAACCAGCCCTTGCACAGAGGAAGGGAATGGCTGGCACGGTACTCGAAGTGACGTCACACTATTTGCAAACATAGAGAGGTTTCTTACTTAGGCAACATTTTGCACAATATATTTTTTAGATGCAAGACTGTACTCATCCACATTGATCATACTGATGTCTTTTGTTGTTACTTTGTGCTGTGAGTTACTAGGCATTTAGTCTCCATGATCTTTAAAAGCAAATTTCAGTGTTCTCTCTCATATTGCTGACAACTGTGTTGTTGCATAAATTGGTCAAAAAAGCAACACAGAAAGGCTGTCACAATAAATGCACCAACATGGGTATTCTCCTGCAAACAAAAGTCGGCACTGGTGCTGTCATTACCCGTCTTCCTTCTCTCTTTGCCTTGTTTGTGCTGAAACAGCCAAACACCTGATGAGTTAGATGAGAAATATTAACGCATCAAAACTATAAGTGCTTGCATCAGCAACTACACAACAGCGTGATAACCGCACCCCTGCCACACAGCAGCGAAACATATTTTGAATATGCTGGCAGTGTATTATTTTATAAAAAGCAACTCTGGCAGATTACAAAATCTCACATTGTGCATGCAAGTTTTCTTCAAAGTCAGGCGTACAATGTAGGTGCTGGCCGGTACATTATTAGTTACAAGCAAAGGCGTCTTGCAGGTACACATGCAGATTGCACGAACACCTCTCTCTCTACACTAGGCACACACATTATATCTTTTAACAAGCACACGCCACTGTTTAGGGGCACAATAACGCTCTACCGTGAACGTATGCTAATCAACCCACTTAGGCGGTTGGCTAGGTGAATCGAGCCAAGTTACAAATTGTATCGCCCGCGAACGTAAACAAAATGCTGCTTTGCATCAAATGGCACTGCAGGCTTCGTTTAATCAACAACGTAGCAAGCGCCATGTGCGTCTTCCTCACTACATTGCACATATGAAAAAAATCGATCACCATACACATGCATGTTGCCGCAGTTGTCTCCAATTAGCTCCAGTAAGGCCGCGCCGATGCGCCATGGCTCTGCTGGCGTTAGCATTGTCAAAGCGAATCGGCAACCGCACTCGCAAAGGCGCGTAAGGTTGCCGTTTCACGACGCCTCGTTCGAGTGCAGCAACACACACTTGCACTGAGTGGCATACTTGGTCTACATAAAAAAGTGTCCCCCTTACCTTTAGTTTCTTTCACACTGTCCTGAGCGAAGCGACCACAGGCGTCAGCCGTCTCCTCGGAGTCCTTCGAGCGCCCGCCCAACCCGCCGATTCCTTGGACCACTCGCACTTGATCCGCACTCGAACAACCGCGGGAATAGGGCGCAATCTTAGCACATCACACGAACGAGGAACGGCGCTTCCTTGCGTAAATTTAACATTTCGTGCTCTCGTGTGTAGCAGCGCGAACACATAGACGCACAGAAACGGCATGCCCACGAAAACAAAGAAGACAAACAACATGTGGCTTTAGCTGTGAATGGATTTGACTTGGATCATAGAGAAATAAAAAAAGGTCTTCTTCTTTCTCTATGCTTGGATATCTGTGTGAGAAAAATAAAAAAAACATCTGTCGCTGCTCTAAACTGAAAAAAAAGAATGTATGTTATCTGGCAAAATAACTTTAAAAGTGATAAACGGTTATTCAAAAAACAAGTTACAACTTATGAGTATTTTCCAGGTCTTTGTTCTGTTTTTGTTCTAGCAGACGACAGCTTCCTACTGCTTCTACGACAGGCGTAGTGCGGTTTCACGTTCGGTGCGTGTCGCCGACGCCAAGCTCTACAGTAGTGATATCAGAGTTATCAATTCTCAATTAATCATAGGATGGCCACAAAGCAGTAACAATTTGACATAGTGCAGTACGCAATCTTTCAAGGTATGACATTTCTTTGCTCTGAAGCAAATCGAAGCAAGCCGGCCGGCGCTATCAGCTGATGTCGCCACTACGCGAGGCATGGTCGTGCGCAATAGCGTCGCGCCCCGCACTCGATTTGTCATCAAGCGATAGAGCTACTAAGTGGAATACAGCTAGATGCAGGGATTAATGGCGTATCACTCTAATTCCCTGTGGTGGCCGACTCAATCGCAAGAGAGCCCCGGGAAACAACCTTCAACTGCTCAAGCTTGTGTGTGGGTGTAAAAATACTTGTTTTCATCCTCGGCGGGGCAGCAATCTATAGTTGAAAGACATGCGAAAAGCATGTGACGTATATACAATCCCAAAACATATGCACACAACAATAGATACGATCGCATATCGTACATAAATATACCAACACATAGCGTGTAAAAAGCAAATTTATATACATAATTTAAAGTAACTGCACGCCCCAGCGGGAATAGCTCTGCAAGCTAACGCACTCAGTTCACGTACGCGAGTACAACTGAGTGGCGCAGGTTCGAGTCCCGCCAAGTCAAATTTTTTTTTGTTTTTTTTCAACGTTTTTATTGTACTGCTATCTTTTCTAATTCCTTAGGTTCTAAAACAAAATAAAAGCAATATTGCGTTCAAGTACGTATGTGGGACTGTGTTTTTTGCACAACAGTTATTAGTATTTTTATTTTCATTATTAATTTTTTATTTATTTCATAATACAACAAAATTAAGGACTAAGGGGAACATTGGGTCTGCTTGATTGTGAAGGGACTCGAGAAGTGAGAAAACTCAAACCAAAAAATTTATTTGAGAAAAAAAACTGAGCATTTCACAGCCGGACCAGTTTCTTCAAGGGTAGGCCCTAGGTATGCGCGAGACTTGCTATATGACTCATCTCAAGCTGTGGCAGTTGAGGGAAGGCAATATCACCGAGAAGCAGTTCCAAAATTTTGTTTGATGTTTTTTGATTCCTCCAAAATAAGGGCTGCAAAATTGTGATCGAGCCAAACCAAGAATGGCGGGCACGAAGTCATGAGACAGAAAATGAATAATGTTGATTGTTTGAAAAATTGCCCTTAATAAAAGGAAGAGTTATGGAGTGCTACGTAGCTTAACTCGCAGTAGGAATTTTATATATACATATAGATAGTTTAAAATGGACAATGTTGCACACACAGACATTGGTTAAATTTCTTTGCAGCACAGTTGAAGCATCTATGTAGAACAGAAGCATCAAGAGAAGCTCATGCGTCCTCACTTTATGCGCTTTACATAGCTTGTATGCGTCCATACAGCCATGATATGATATATTTTAAAGCATTTGTTTAACCTATACTCTTCTTATTTATTAAAGCTGGCCCATAAGTTGTGTCTTATGTAGCACTACAATTGAAGCGTAATCTGCATGGTGGTCTGAAACAATGCTTTTGAAAATCTCAAAACGACCCAGCTCTACACACGACCATCCGTGCATCAATGATAAGCACCATTATGTGTTTGTACATATCAGTTGTGCTCTCATACTTAATTATTTTTCTGACCACTCCCTCTGCCCCTACCTCGTTTCTGTCGGGAAGCCATGGCAAGTTGTGTATAGCTGTATTTATATTGTAGGAGCACATACTATCAATAAAAAATTATTTTTAGGCTACATGCAATTAGTTTTCATAGATTTTCATTTCTTTTGTCGGTGCTCAGGAGAGCTAAGCTCATGGTCGATATTTTAAAATGACATTTCTCTTTGCCAATGTTAATGAGAACAATTTCACTAATATTGACAAGTTCATTCACATTGAATTTAGTTCTCATTATTATTGTTTCTACCAAAAAACGAGCCCTTGAAGTTATGCTTTTTTGCTTGATTTGTTTTCGTGTGACAGCATGCAAGTAAAATGACAGTTATTGTCATTCCTTGTGAATAACACATTTTCCGTGTGACAGACTTTAGCACCTGGTCATCTGCAGAAGTTGTATTCATTCTGGAAAAGGGCGAACAGCGGTGACTGACAACACAGACTAGCCTGCGTTATTCTTTTGTACTATATATGTCACTGTGCATTCATTTATAACGTTATAGAGCTCAGATTTCATGCTGAAAATGTAACAACAACTGTAGAGTTTCCACATTTTTGCAACAATCCACATGCCTTTCATACACTATTGCACATTTTCGTAAGCACCTTACAAAATCTGTATATTTCCGTAAAACCTTACATTCTGCATTTTCCTTATGCAAGCTTCTGTACACTCCATACACTTTCCTTATCCTTCCATATCTTCAATCATGAACTCTCTGTATGCTCCATAAGTTTCCTTATCTTTCCTTATCCTTCCATATACTCCATAAAAAGCTTTCCATATATGCCATACATTTTCCTCATCTTTCCGTATACTCCATAAAAAGCTTTCCGTATACGCCATACCATTTCCTTATCCTTCCTTATACTCCATAAGAAGCTTTCCGTAAATGCCATACAACTTCCGTATATTTCCATAAAACTCCGTATGTTTTCCGTATGTAGCATAAGGAAATGTTACGGAGTCCATATACTTTCCGTAAGATTTCATACGGAACGTTTCAGTAGGGTTGTATCTAAAAACACCCTGTTAGGCTGTTTCGTTCACATTTAATATATTTGCATGATCTCACAGTTTTTCACCAGCTTAGTACAGTACAGAACGCTCTTTGTCTCGCTAATTGACATCGTTATTTAGGGTTTTACGATGTTTGCATGCGCTTTCACGAGAATATCACAATATAGCAGTTTCGCACTTGTAACGGTACAAGACGCACTATCTGCCAAGTTCGCGCCGTGTTGTGTGCTTTCACAATATTTAAGCTATCACAGTTTCGTACTCGCAACAAAACAACACTATCTCACTAGATGAGGTCGTTTTTGGTGGTTTCACGACGCTACATAGCTTAAACTAACATAACAAACCTAACCTAACCTTCGGAATTCTATCGTTAGAAAACGTTTTACTCGTTACTTAACAACGCTTTCTGCAACATTACGACAGTTTCATGCGCTTTCACATTAGATGTCACAATTTCCGACTTGTAATGGTGAAAAACACTACATCTGAATAGCTGACAATGTTTAATGCGGTTTTACAACGCTTCATACCTTAACCTAACCTAACCTTCGCACTTCTATGTAATAAACGCTCTGTTACACTGTTTCGCTCTTAATTACGATATTTGCATGACCTCACAGTTTTTCACCAACTTAGTACAGTACAGAACGCTGTATCTTGCTAAATAACATCGTTGTTTAAGGTTTCACGATGCTTGCAGCGCTTTCACGAGAATATCACAATATAGCAGTTTCGCACTTGTAACGGTACAAGACGCACTATCTGGCAAGTTGACGCCGTGTTGTGTGCTTTCCCAATTTTTCAGCTATCGCAGTTTTGTACTCGCAACAAAACAACACTATCTCGTTAGATGAGGTCGTTTTTGGTGGTTTTACGAAGCTACCTAGCTTAAATTAACATAACTCAACCTAACCTAGCCTTCGCGATTCTATCGTTAGAAAACGTTTTACTCGCTACTTTACAATGCTTTCTGCAACATTACGACGGTTTCATGCGCTTTCACATTAGACGTCGCAGTTTCGTATTGTAATGGTTAAAAAAACTGCATCTCAATAGCTGACATTGCTTAATGTGGTTTTACAACGCTTCATAACTTAACCTAACCTAACCTTCGCACTTCTATTTAATAAACGCTCTGTTACACTGTTTCGCTCACAATTACGATATTTGCATGACCTCACAGTTTTTCACAAACTTAGTACAGTACAGAACGCTGTATCTCGCTAAATGACATCGTTATTTAAGGTTTCACGATGCTTGCATGCGCTTTCACTAGAATATCACTATATAGCAGTTTCGCACTTGTAACGGTACAAGAGGCACTATCTGGCTAGTTCACGCCATGTTGTGTGTTTTCACAATATTTCAGCTATCGCAGTTTTGTACTCGCAACAAAACAACACTATCTCGCTAGATGAGGTCTTTTTTGGTGGTTTCACGACGCTACCTAGCTTAAACTAACATAACCCAACCTAACCTAACCTTCGCAATTCTATCGTTAGAAAACGTTTTACTCGCTGCTTTACAATGCTTTCTGCAACATTATGACGGTTTCATGCGCTTTCACAATATGTGTCGCAGTTTCCGACTTGTAATGGTGAAAAACACTTCATCTCAATAGCTGACATTGCTTAATGCGGTTTTACAATGCTTCATAACTTAACCTAACCTGACCTTCGCACTTCCATCTAATAAACGCTCTTTTACACTTTTTCGCTCACAATTACAATATTTGCATGACCTCACAGTTTTTCACCAACTTAGAACAGTACAGAACGCTGTATCTCGCTAAATAACATCGTTATTTAAGGTTTCACGATGCTTGCATGCGCTTTCACGAGAATATCACAATATAGCAGTTTCGAACTTGTAACGGTACAAGGCGCACTGTCTGGCTAGTTCGCGCCAAGTTGTTTGCTTTCACAATATTTCACCTATCGCAGTTTTTTTACTCGCAACAAAACAACATTATCTCGTTAGATGAGGTCGTTTTTGGTGGTTTCACGACGCTACCTAGCATAAACTAACATAACCCAACGTAACCTAACCTTCAATATTCTATCGTTAGAAACGTTTTACTCGCTACTTTACAATGCTTTCTGCAACATTACGACAGTTTAATGCGCTTTCACAATAGATGTCGCAGTTTCCGACTTGTAATGGTGAAAAACACTGCATCTCAATAGCTGACAATGTTTATTGCGGTTTTACAACGCTTCATAACTTAACCTAACCTAACCTTCGCACTTCCATCTAAAAAACACTGTGTTGCACTGTTTCGCTCACAATTACGATATTTGCATGAAGTCACAGTTTTTCATTAACTTAGTACAGTACAGAACAATGTATCTCGCTAAATGGCATCGTTATTTAAGGTTTCACGATGCTTGCATGCGCTTTCACGAGAATATCACAATATAGCAGTTTCGCACTTGTAACAGTACAAGACGCACTATCTGGCTAGTTCACGCCGTGTTGCGTGCTTTCACAATATTTTAGCTATCGCAGTTTTGTACTCGCAACAAAACAACACTATCTCGTTAGATGAGGTCGTTTTTGGTGGTTTCACAACGCTACCTAGCTTAAACTAACATAACCCAACCTAACCTAGCCTTCGCAATTCTGTCGTTAGAAAACGTTTTACTCGCTACTTTACAATGCTTTCTGCAAACATTACGACGGTTTTATGCGCTTTCACATATGTCGCAGTTTCCGAAGTGTAATGGTGAAAAACACTGCATCTCAGTAGCTAACATTGTTTAATGTGGTTTATGATGCTCCATGACTTGAACCTAACCTAACCTTCGCACTGTCCATCTAAAAAACGCCTGTTAAGCCTGTTTCGTTCACGAATTACGAATATTTGCATGACCTCACAGTTTTTCACCTAACTTAGGACAGTACAGAACAATGTATCTCGCTAATGGACATCGTTATTTAAGGTTTCACGATGCTTGCATGCGCTTTCACGAGAATATCACGATATGGCAGTTTCGCACTTGTAACGGTACAAGACGCACTATCTGGCTAGTTCACGCCGTGTTGTGTGCTTTCACAATATTTCAGCTATCGCAGTTTCGTACTCGCAACAAAACAACACTATCTCGTTAGATGAGGTCGTTTTTGGTGGTTTCACGACGCTACCTAGCTTAAACTAACATAACCCAACCTAACCTAGCCTTCGCATTCTATCGTTAGAGAACGTTTACTCGCTACTTTACAATGCTTTCTGCAACATTACGACGGTTTTCATGCGCTTTCACATTAGATGTCGCAGTTTGCGACTTGTAATGGTGAAAAACACTGCATCTCAATAGCTGACATTGTTTAATGTGGTTTTACAACGCTTCATAACTTAACCTAACCTAACCTTCGCACTTGTCATCTAAAAAACGCTCTGTTAGCACTGTTTCGCTTCACAATTACGATATTTGCATGACCTCACAGTTTTTCACCAACTTAGTACAGTACAGAACGCTGTATCTCGCTAAATGACATCGTTATTTAAGGTTTCACGATGCTTGCATGCGCTTTCACGAGAATATCACAATATAGCAGTTTCGCACTTGTAACGGTACAAGACGCACTATCTGGCTAGTTCACGCCGTGTTGTGTGCTTTCACAATATTTCAGCTATCACAGTTTCGTACTCGCAACAAAACAACACTATCTCGCTAGATGAGGTCGTTTTTGGTGGTTTCACGACGCTACCTAGCTTAAACTAACATAACCCAACCTAACCTAACCTTCGCAATTCTATCGTTAGAAAACGTTTTACTCGCTACTTGACAATGCTTTCTGCAACATTACGACGGTTTTATGCGCTTTCACATTAGATGTCGCAGTTTCCGACTTGTAATGGTGAAAAACACTGCATCTCAATAGCTAACATTGTTTAATGCGGTTTTATGATGCTTCATGACTTGAACTAACCTAACCTTCGCACTTGTATCTAAAAACGCCCTGTTAAGCTGTTTCGTTCACAATTACGATATTTGCATGACCTCACAGTTTTTCACCAACTTAGTACAGTACAGAACGCTGTATCTCGCTAAATGACATCGTTATTTAGGGTTTCACGATGCTTGCATGCGCTTTCACGAGAATATCACAATATAGCAGTTTCGCACTTGTAACGGTACAAGACGCACTATCTGGCTAGTTCACGCCGTGTTGTGTGCTTTCGAGAATATTTAAGCTATCACAGTTTCGTACTCGCAACAAAACAACACTATCTCGCTAGATGAGGTCGTTTTTGGTGGTTTCACGACGCTACTAGCTTAAACTAACATAACCCAACCTAACCTAACCTTCGCAATTCTATCGTTAGAAAACGTTTTACTCGCTACTTGACAATGCTTTCTGCAACATTACGACTGGTTTTATGCGCTTTCACATTAGATGTCGCAGTTTCCGACTTGTAATGGTGAAAAACACTGCATCTCAATAGCTAACATTGTTTAATGCGGTTTTATGAAGCTTCATGACTTGAACTAACCTAACCTTCGCACTTGTATCTAAAAACGCCCTGTTAGCTGTTTCGTTCACAATTAATATATTTGCATGATCTCACAGTTTTTCACCAACTTAGTACAGTACAGAACGCTGTATCTCGCTAAATGACATCGTTATTTAAGGGTTTCACGATGCTTGCATGCGCTTTCACGAGAATATCACAATATAGCAGTTTCGCACTTGTAACGGTACAAGACGCACTATCTGGCCTAGTTCAGCGCCGTGTTGTGTGCTTTCACAATATTTCAGCTATCACAGTTTCGTACTCGCAACAAAACAACACTATCTCGCTAGATGAGGTCGTTTTTGGTGGTTTCACGACGCTACCTAGCTTAAACTAACATAACCCAACCTAACCTAACCTTCGCAATTCTATCGTTAGAAAACGTTTTACTCGCTACTTGACAATGCTTTCTGCAACATTACGACGGTTTTATGCGCTTTCACATTAGATGTCGCAGTTTCCGACTTGTAATGGTGAAAAACACTGCATCTCAATAGCTAACATTGTTTAATGCGGTTTTACAATCGCTTCATAACTTAACCTAACCTAACCTTCGCACTTCTATCTAATAAACGCTCTGTTACACTGTTTCGCTCACAATTACGATATTTGCATGACCTCACAGTTTTTCACCAACTTAGTACAGTACAGAACGCTGTATCTCGCTAAATGACATCGTTATTTAAGGTTTCACGATGCTTGCATGCGCTTTCACGAGAATATCACAATATAGCAGTTTCGCACTTGTAACGGTACAAGACGCACTATCTGGCTAGTTCACGCCGTGTTGTGTGCTTTCACAATATTTCAGCTATCGCAGTTTTGTACTCGCAACAAAACAACACTATCTCGTTAGATGAGGTCGTTTTTGGTGGTTTCACGACGCTACCTAGCTTAAACTAACATAACCCAACCTAACCTAACCTTCGCAATTCTATCGTTAGAAAACGTTTTACTCGCTACTTTACAATGCTTTCTGCAACATTACGACGGTTTTATGCGCTTTCACATTAGATGTCGCAGTTTCCGACTTGTAATGGTGAAAAACACTGCATCTCAATAGCTGACATTGTTTAATGCGGTTTTACAACGCTTCATAACTTAACCTAACCTAACCTTCGCACTTCTATCTAAAAAACGCTCTGTTACACTGTTTCGCTCACAATTACGATATTTGCATGACCTCACAGTTTTTCACCAACTTAGTACAGTACAGAACGCTGTATCTCGCTAAATGACATCGTTATTTAAGGTTTCACGATGCTTGCATGCGCTTTCACGAGAATATCACAATATAGCAGTTTCGCACTTGTAACGGTACAAGACGCACTATCTGGCTAGTTCACGCCGTGTTGTGTGCTTTCACAATATTTCAGCTATCGCAGTTTTGTACTCGCAACAAAACAACACTATCTCGTTAGATGAGGTCGTTTTTGGTGGTTTCACGACGCTACCTAGCTTAAACTAACATAACCCAACGTAACCTAACCTTCAATATTCTATCGTTAGAAAACGTTTTACTCGCTACTTTACAATGCTTTCTGCAACATTACGACAGTTTCATGCGCTTTCACATTAGATGTCGCAGTTTCCGACTTGTAATGGTGAAAAACACTGCATCTCAATAGCTGACAATGTTTAATGCGGTTTTACAACGCTTCATAACTTAACCTAACCTAACCTTCGCACTTCTATCTAAAAACGCTCTGTTACACTGTTTCGCTCACAATTACGATATTTGCATGAACTCACAGTTTTTCACCAACTTAGTACAGTACAGAACGCTGTATCTCGCTAAATGACATCGTTATTTAAGGTTTCACGATGCTTGCATGCGCTTTCACGAGAATATCACAATATAGCAGTTTCGCACTTGTAACGGTACAAGACGCACTATCTGGCTAGTTCACGCCGTGTTGTGTGCTTTCACAATATTTCAGCTATCGCAGTTTTGTACTCGCAACAAAACAACACTATCTCGTTAGATGAGGTCGTTTTTGGTGGTTTCACGACGCTACCTAGCTTAAACTAACATAACCCAACCTAACCTAACCTTCGCAATTCTATCGTTAGAAAACGTTTTACTCGCTACTTTACAATGCTTTCTGCAACATTACGACGGTTTTATGCGCTTTCACATTAGATGTCGCAGTTTCCGACTTGTAATGGTGAAAAACACTGCATCTCAATAGCTGACATTGTTTAATGCGGTTTTACAACGCTTCATAACTTAACCTAACCTAACCTTCGCACTTCTATCTAAAAACGCTCTGTTACACTGTTTCGCTCACAATTACGATATTTGCATGACCTCACAGTTTTTCACCAACTTAGTACAGTACAGAACGCTGTATCTCGCTAAATGACATCGTTATTTAAGGTTTCACGATGCTTGCATGCGCTTTCACGAGAATATCACAATATAGCAGTTTCGCACTTGTAACGGTACAAGACGCACTATCTGGCTAGTTCACGCCGTGTTGTGTGCTTTCACAATATTTCAGCTATCGCAGTTTTGTACTCGCAACAAAACAACACTATCTCGTTAGATGAGGTCGTTTTTGGTGGTTTCACGACGCTACCTAGCTTAAACTAACATAACCCAACCTAACCTAACCTTCGCAATTCTATCGTTAGAAAACGTTTTACTCGCTACTTTACAATGCTTTCTGCAACATTACGACGGTTTTATGCGCTTTCACATTAGATGTCGCAGTTTCCGACTTGTAATGGTGAAAAACACTGCATCTCAATAGCTGACATTGTTTAATGCGGTTTTATGAACGCTTCATAACTTGAACCTAACCTAACCTTCGCACTTCTATCTAAAAACGCTCTGTTACACTGTTTCGCTCACAATTACGATATTTGCATGACCTCACAGTTTTTCACCAACTTAGTACAGTACAGAACGCTGTATCTCGCTAAATGACATCGTTATTTAAGGTTTCACGATGCTTGCATGCGCTTTCACGAGAATATCACAATATAGCAGTTTCGCACTTGTAACGGTACAAGACGCACTATCTGGCTAGTTCACGCCGTGTTGTGTGCTTTCACAATATTTCAGCTATCGCAGTTTCGTACTCGCAACAAAACAACACTATCTCGTTAGATGAGGTCGTTTTTGGTGGTTTCACGACGCTACCTAGCTTAAACTAACATAACCCAACCTAACCTAACCTTCGCAATTCTATCGTTAGAAAACGTTTTACTCGCTACTTTACAATGCTTTCTGCAACATTACGACGGTTTTATGCGCTTTCACATTAGATGTCGCAGTTTCCGACTTGTAATGGTGAAAAACACTGCATCTCAATAGCTGACATTGTTTAATGCGGTTTTACAACGCTTCATAACTTAACCTAACCTAACCTTCGCACTTCTATCTAAAAAACGCTCTGTTACACTGTTTCGCTCACAATTACGATATTTGCATGACTCACAGTTTTTCACCAACTTAGTACAGTACAGAACGCTGTATCTCGCTAAATGACATCGTTATTTAAGGTTTCACGATGCTTGCATGCGCTTTCACGAGAATATCACAATATAGCAGTTTCGCACTTGTAACGGTACAAGACGCACTATCTGGCTAGTTCACGCCGTGTTGTGTGCTTTCACAATATTTCAGCTATCGCAGTTTCGTACTCGCAACAAAACAACACTATCTCGTTAGATGAGGTCGTTTTTGGTGGTTTCACGACGCTACCTAGCTTAAACTAACATAACCCAACCTAACCTAACCTTCGCAATTCTATCGTTAGAAAACGTTTTACTCGCTACTTGACAATGCTTTCTGCAACATTACGACGGTTTTATGCGCTTTCACATTAGATGTCGCAGTTTCCGACTTGTAATGGTGAAAAACACTGCATCTCAATAGCTGACATTGTTTAATGCGGTTTTACAACGCTTCATAACTTGAACCTAACCTAACCTTCGCACTTCTATCTAAAAACGCTCTGTTACACTGTTTCGCTCACAATTACGATATTTGCATGACCTCACAGTTTTTCACCAACTTAGTACAGTACAGAACGCTGTATCTCGCTAAATGACATCGTTATTTAAGGTTTCACGATGCTTGCATGCGCTTTCACGAGAATATCACAATATAGCAGTTTCGCACTTGTAACGGTACAAGACGCACTATCTGGCTAGTTCACGCCGTGTTGTGTGCTTTCACAATATTTCAGCTATCGCAGTTTTGTACTCGCAACAAAACAACACTATCTCGTTAGATGAGGTCGTTTTTGGTGGTTTCACGACGCTACCTAGCTTAAACTAACATAACCCAACCTAACCTAACCTTCGCAATTCTATCGTTAGAAAACGTTTTACTCGCTACTTTACAATGCTTTCTGCAACATTACGACGGTTTTATGCGCTTTCACATTAGATGTCGCAGTTTCCGACTTGTAATGGTGAAAAACACTGCATCTCAATAGCTGACATTGTTTAATGCGGTTTTACAGACGCTTCATAACTTGAACCTAACCTAACCTTCGCACTTCTATCTAAAAACGCTCTGTTACACTGTTTCGCTCACAATTACGATATTTGCATGACCTCACAGTTTTTCACCAACTTAGTACAGTACAGAACGCTGTATCTCGCTAAATGACATCGTTATTTAAGGTTTCACGATGCTTGCATGCGCTTTCACGAGAATATCACAATATAGCAGTTTCGCACTTGTAACGGTACAAGACGCACTATCTGGCTAGTTCACGCCGTGTTGTGTGCTTTCACAATATTTCAGCTATCGCAGTTTTCGTACTCGCAACAAAACAACACTATCTCGTTAGATGAGGTCGTTTTTGGTGGTTTCACGACGCTACCTAGCTTAAACTAACATAACCCAACCTAACCTAACCTTCGCAATTCTATCGTTAGAAAACGTTTTACTCGCTACTTTACAATGCTTTCTGCAACATTACGACGGTTTTATGCGCTTTCACATTAGATGTCGCAGTTTCCGACTTGTAATGGTGAAAAACACTGCATCTCAATAGCTGACATTGTTTAATGCGGTTTTACAACGCTTCATAACTTAACCTAACCTAACCTTCGCACTTCTATCTAAAAACGCTCTGTTACACTGTTTCGCTCACAATTACGATATTTGCATGACCTCACAGTTTTTCACCAACTTAGTACAGTACAGAACGCTGTATCTCGCTAAATGACATCGTTATTTAAGGTTTCACGATGCTTGCATGCGCTTTCACGAGAATATCACAATATAGCAGTTTCGCACTTGTAACGGTACAAGACGCACTATCTGGCTAGTTCACGCCGTGTTGTGTGCTTTCACAATATTTCAGCTATCGCAGTTTTGTACTCGCAACAAAACAACACTATCTCGTTAGATGAGGTCGTTTTTGGTGGTTTCACGACGCTACCTAGCTTAAACTAACATAACCCAACCTAACCTAACCTTCGCAATTCTATCGTTAGAAAACGTTTTACTCGCTACTTTACAATGCTTTCTGCAACATTACGACGGTTTCATGCGCTTTCACATTAGATGTCGCAGTTTCCGACTTGTAATGGTGAAAAACACTGCATCTCAATAGCTGACATTGTTTAATGCGGTTTTACAACGCTTCATAACTTAACCTAACCTAACCTTCGCACTTCTATCTAAAAACGCTCTGTTACACTGTTTCGCTCACAATTACGATATTTGCATGACCTCACAGTTTTTCACCAACTTAGTACAGTACAGAACGCTGTATCTCGCTAAATGACATCGTTATTTAAGGTTTCACGATGCTTGCATGCGCTTTCACGAGAATATCACAATATAGCAGTTTCGCACTTGTAACGGTACAAGACGCACTATCTGGCTAGTTCACGCCGTGTTGTGTGCTTTCACAATATTTCAGCTATCGCAGTTTTGTACTCGCAACAAAACAACACTATCTCGTTAGATGAGGTCGTTTTTGGTGGTTTCACGACGCTACCTAGCTTAAACTAACATAACCCAACGTAACCTAACCTTCAATATTCTATCGTTAGAAAACGTTTTACTCGCTACTTTACAATGCTTTCTGCAACATTACGACAGGTTTCATGCGCTTTCACATTAGATGTCGCAGTTTCCGACTTGTAATGGTGAAAAACACTGCATCTCAATAGCTGACAATTGTTTAATGCGGTTTTACAACGCTTCATAACTTAACCTAACCTAACCTTCGCACTTCTATCTAAAAACGCTCTGTTACACTGTTTCGCTCACAATTACGATATTTGCATGACCTCACAGTTTTTCACCAACTTAGTACAGTACAGAACGCTGTATCTCGCTAAATGACATCGTTATTTAAGGTTTCACGATGCTTGCATGCGCTTTCACGAGAATATCACAATATAGCAGTTTCGCACTTGTAACGGTACAAGACGCACTATCTGGCTAGTTCACGCCGTGTTGTGTGCTTTCACAATATTTCAGCTATCGCAGTTTTCGTACTCGCAACAAAACAACACTATCTCGTTAGATGAGGTCGTTTTTGGTGGTTTCACGACGCTACCTAGCTTAAACTAACATAACCCAACGTAACCTAACCTTCAATATTCTATCGTTAGAAAACGTTTTACTCGCTACTTTACAATGCTTTCTGCAACATTACGACAGTTTCATGCGCTTTCACATTAGATGTCGCAGTTTCCGACTTGTAATGGTGAAAAACACTGCATCTCAATAGCTGACATTGTTTAATGCGGTTTTACAACGCTTCATAACTTAACCTAACCTAACCTTCGCACTTCTATCTAAAAACGCTCTGTTACACTGTTTCGCTCACAATTACGATATTTGCATGACCTCACAGTTTTTCACCAACTTAGTACAGTACAGAACGCTGTATCTCGCTAAATGACATCGTTATTTAAGGTTTCACGATGCTTGCATGCGCTTTCACGAGAATATCACAATATAGCAGTTTCGCACTTGTAACGGTACAAGACGCACTATCTGGCTAGTTCACGCCGTGTTGTGTGCTTTCACAATATTTCAGCTATCGCAGTTTTGTACTCGCAACAAAACAACACTATCTCGTTAGATGAGGTCATTTTTGGTGGTTTCACGACGCTACCTAGCTTAAACTAACATAACCCAACCTAACCTAGCCTTCGCAATTCTATCGTTAGAAAACGTTTTACTCGCTACTTTGCAATGCTTTCTGCAACATTACGACGGTTTTATGCGCTTTCACATTATATGTCGCAGTTTCCGACTTGTAATGGTGAAAAACACTGCATCTCAATAGCTAACATTGTTTAATGCGGTTTTATGATGCTTCATAACTTGACCTAACCTAACCTTCGCACTTGTATCGTAAAAAGGCTCTGTTACACTGTTTCGTTCACAATTAAATATTTGCATGATCCTCACAGTTTTTCACCAACTTAGTACAGTACAGAACGCTGTATCTCGCTAAATGACATCGTTATTTAAGGTTTCACGATGCTGCATGCGCTTTCACGAGAATATCACTAATATAGCAGTTTCGCACTTGTAACGGTACAAGACGCACTATCTGGCTAGTTCACGCCGTGTTGTGTGCTTTCACAATATTTCAGCTATCAGCAGTTTCGTACTCGCAACAAAACAACACTATCTCGTTAGATGAGGTCGTTTTTGGTGGTTTCACGACGCTACCTAGCTTAAACTAACATAACCCAACCTAACCTAACCTTCGCAATTCTATCGTTAGAAAACGTTTTACTCGCTACTTTACAATGCTTTCTGCAACATTACGACGGTTTTATGCGCTTTCACATTAGATGTCGCAGTTTCCGACTTGTAATGGTGAAAAACACTGCATCTCAATAGCTGACATTGTTTAATGCGGTTTTACAACGCTTCATAACTTAACCTAACCTAACCTTCGCACTTCTATCTAAAAACGCTCTGTTACACTGTTTCGCTCACAATTACGATATTTGCATGACCTCACAGTTTTTCACCAACTTAGTACAGTACAGAACGCTGTATCTCGCTAAATGACATCGTTATTTAAGGTTTCACGATGCTTGCATGCGCTTTCACGAGAATATCACAATATAGCAGTTTCGCACTTGTAACGGTACAAGACGCACTATCTGGCTAGTTCACGCCGTGTTGTGTGCTTTCACAATATTTCAGCTATCGCAGTTTTTTACTCGCAACAAAACAACACTATCTCGTTAGATGAGGTCGTTTTTGGTGGTTTCACGACGCTACCTAGCTTAAACTAACATAACCCAACCTAACCTAACCTTCGCAATTCTATCGTTAGAAAACGTTTTACTCGCTACTTTACAATGCTTTCTGCAACATTACGACGGTTTCATGCGCTTTCACATTAGATGTCGCAGTTTCCGACTTGTAATGGTGAAAAACACTGCATCTCAATAGCTGACATTGTTTAATGCGGTTTTAGACGCTTCATAACTTGAACCTAACCTAACCTTCGCACTTCTATCTAAAAACGCTCTGTTACACTGTTTCGCTTCACAATTACTATATTTGCATGACCTCACAGTTTTTCACCAACTTAGTACAGTACAGAACGCTGTATCTCGCTAAATGACATCGTTATTTAAGGTTTCACGATGCTTGCATGCGCTTTCACGAGAATATCACAATATAGCAGTTTCGCACTTGTAACGGTACAAGACGCACTATCTGGCTAGTTCACGCCGTGTTGTGTGCTTTCACAATATTTCAGCTATCGCAGTTTCGTACTCGCAACAAAACAACACTATCTCGTTAGATGAGGTCGTTTTTGGTGGTTTCACGACGCTACCTAGCTTAAACTAACATAACCCAACCTAACCTAACCTTCGCAATTCTATCGTTAGAAAACGTTTTACTCGCTACTTTACAATGCTTTCTGCAACATTACGACGGTTTATGCGCTTTCACATTAGATGTCGCAGTTTCCGACTTGTAATGGTGAAAAACACTGCATCTCAATAGCTGACATTGTTTAATGCGGTTTTACAGACGCTTCATAACTTGAACCTAACCTAACCTTCGCACTTCTATCTAATAAACGCTCTGTTACACTGTTTCGCTCACAATTACGATATTTGCATGACCTCACAGTTTTTCACCAACTTAGTACAGTACAGAACGCTGTATCTCGCTAAATGACATCGTTATTTAAGGTTTCACGATGCTTGCATGCGCTTTCACGAGAATATCACAATATAGCAGTTTCGCACTTGTAACGGTACAAGACGCACTATCTGGCTAGTTCACGCCGTGTTGTGTGCTTTCACAATATTTCAGCTATCGCAGTTTCGTACTCGCAACAAAACAACACTATCTCGTTAGATGAGGTCGTTTTTGGTGGTTTCACGACGCTACCTAGCTTAAACTAACATAACCCAACCTAACCTAACCTTCGCAATTCTATCGTTAGAAAACGTTTTACTCGCTACTTTACAATGCTTTCTGCAACATTACGACGGTTTATGCGCTTTCACATTAGATGTCGCAGTTTCCGACTTGTAATGGTGAAAAACACTGCATCTCAATAGCTGACATTGTTTAATGCGGTTTTACAACGCTTCATAACTTAACCTAACCTAACCTTCGCACTTCTATCTAAAAACGCTCTGTTACACTGTTTCGCTCACAATTACGATATTTGCATGACCTCACAGTTTTTCACCAACTTAGTACAGTACAGAACGCTGTATCTCGCTAAATGACATCGTTATTTAAGGTTTCACGATGCTTGCATGCGCTTTCACGAGAATATCACAATATAGCAGTTTCGCACTTGTAACGGTACAAGACGCACTATCTGGCTAGTTCACGCCGTGTTGTGTGCTTTCACAATATTTCAGCTATCGCAGTTTTTTACTCGCAACAAAACAACACTATCTCGTTAGATGAGGTCGTTTTTGGTGGTTTCACGACGCTACCTAGCTTAAACTAACATAACCCAACCTAACCTAACCTTCGCAATTCTATCGTTAGAAAACGTTTTACTCGCTACTTTACAATGCTTTCTGCAACATTACGACGGTTTTATGCGCTTTCACATTAGATGTCGCAGTTTCCGACTTGTAATGGTGAAAAACACTGCATCTCAATAGCTGAACATTGTTTAATGCGGTTTTACGAACGCTTCATACTTGACCTAACCTAACCTTCGCACTTGTATCTAAAAACGCTCTGTTACACTGTTTCGCTCACAATTACGATATTTGCATGACCTCACAGTTTTTCACCAACTTAGTACAGTACAGAACGCTGTATCTCGCTAAATGACATCGTTATTTAAGGTTTCACGATGCTTGCATGCGCTTTCACGAGAATATCACAATATAGCAGTTTCGCACTTGTAACGGTACAAGACGCACTATCTGGCTAGTTCACGCCGTGTTGTGTGCTTTCACAATATTTCAGCTATCGCAGTTTTTACTCGCAACAAAACAACACTATCTCGTTAGATGAGGTCGTTTTTGGTGGTTTCACGACGCTACCTAGCTTAAACTAACATAACCCAACCTAACCTAACCTTCGCAATTCTATCGTTAGAAACGTTTTACTCGCTACTTTACAATGCTTTCTGCAACATTACGACGGTTTCATGCGCTTTCACATTAGATGTCGCAGTTTCCGACTTGTAATGGTGAAAAACACTGCATCTCAATAGCTGACATTGCTTTAATGCGGTTTTACAACGCTTCATAACTTAACCTAACCTAACCTTCGCACTTCTTATCTAAAACGCTCTGTTACACTGTTTCGCTCACAATTACGATATTTGCATGACCTCACAGTTTTTCACCAACTTAGGACAGTACAGAACGCTGTATCTCGCTAAATGACATCGTTATTTAAGGTTTCACGATGCTTGCATGCGCTTTCACGAGAATATCACAATATAGCAGTTCGCACTTGTAACGGTACAAGACGCACTATCTGGCTAGTTCACGCCGTGTTGTGTTGCTTTCACAATATTTCAGCTATCGCAGTTTCGTACTCGCAACAAAACACTATCTTCGTTAGATGAGGTCGTTTTTGGTGGTTTCACGACGCTACCTAGCTTAAACTAACATAACCCAACGTACCCTGAACCTTCAATATTCTATCGTTAGAAAACGTTTTACTCGCTACCTTACAATGCTTTCTGCAACATTACGACAGTTTCATGCGCTTTCACATTAGATGTCGCAGTTTCCGACTTGTAATGGTGAAAAACACTGCATCTCAATAGCTGACAATGTTTAATGCGGTTTTACAACGCTTCATAACTTAACCTAACCTAACCTTCGCACTTCTATCTAAAAACGCTCGTGTTACACTGTTTCGCTCACAATTACGATATTTGCATGAACTCACAGTTTTTCACCAACTTAGTACAGTACAGAACGCTGTATCTCGCTAAATGACATCGTTATTTAAGGTTTCACGATGCTTGCATGCGCTTTCACGAGAATATCACAATATAGGCAGTTTCGCACTTGTAACGGTACAAGACGCACTATCTGGCTTAGTTCACGCCGTGTTGTGTGCTTTCACAATATTTCAGCTATCGCAGTTTTGTACTCGCAACAAACAACACTATCTCGTTAGATGAGGTCGTTTTTGGTGGTTTCACGACGCTACCTAGCTTAAACTAACATAACCCAACCTAACCTAACCTTCGCAATTCTATCGTTAGAAAACGTTTTACTCGCTACTTGACAATGCTTTCTGCTACATTACGACGGTTTATGCGCTTTCACATTAGATGTCGCATGATTCCGACATGTAATGGTGAAAAACACTGCATTTCAGTAGCTAACATTGTTTAATTGTGGATTTTATGATGCTTCATGACTTGAACTAACCTAACCTTCGCACTTGTATCTAAAAACGCCTCTGTTAAGCTGTTTCGTTCACGATACAATATTTGCATGACCTCACAGTTTTTCACCAACTGAGGACAGTACAGAACGCTGTATCTCGTCAATGACAATCGTTATTTAAGGGTTCACGATGCTTGCATGCGCTTTCACGAGAATATCACAATATAGCAGTTCGCAATTGTAACGGTACAACGACGCACTATCTGGCTAGTTCACGCCGTGTTGTTGCTTTCACAATATTTCACCTATCGCAGTTTTGTACTCGCAACAAAACAAACACTATCTTCGTTAATGAGGTCGTTTTTGGTGGTTTCACGACGCTACCTAGCTTAAACAACATAACCCAAACGTACCCAACTTGTCCATATTCTATCGTATAGAAACGTTTTACTCGCTACTTTACATGCTTATCCTGCACATACGACAGGTTTTCATGCGCTTTCACATGTAGAGTGTACAGCTTTCCGACCTTGTAATGGTGAAAAACCGGCGTCTCAATAGCTGACATTGCTTAATGCGGTTTTACAAACGGCTTCATTCATACTTTAACCTAACCTAACCTTCGCACTTCTATCTGAATAAACGCTCTGTTAACACTGTTTAGCTAAAATTACGATAGTTTGCTATGAACTCAAAGTTTTTCACCACTTAGTACAGTACAGAACGCTGTATCTCGCTAAATGACATCGTTATTTAAGGTTTCACGATGCTTGCATGCGCTTTCACGAGAATATCACAATATAGCAGTTTCGCACTTGTAACGGTACAAGACGCACTATCTGGCTAGTTCACGCCGTGTTGTGTGCTTTCACAATATTTCAGCTATCGCAGTTTTGTACTCGCAACAAAACAACACTATCTCGTTAGATGAGGTTTTTTGGTGGTTTCACGACGCTACCTAGCTTAAACTAACATAACCCAACCTAACCTAACCTTCACATTCTATCGTTAGAAAACGTTTTACTCGCTCGCTACTTTACATGCTTTCTGCAACATTACGACGGTTTTATGCGCTTTCACATTAGATGTCGCAGTTTCCGACTTGTAATGGTGAAAAACACACTGCATCTCAATAGCTACATTGTTTAATGCGGTTTTATGATGCTTCAAGACTTGACCTAACCTAACCTTCGCACTTCTATCTAAAAGGCTCTGTTACTGTTTCGCTCACAATTACGATATTTGCATGATCTCACAGTTTTTCACCAACTTAGTACAGTACAGAACGCTGTATCTCGCTAAATGACATCGTTATTTAAGGTTTCACGATGCTTGCATGCGCTTTCACGAGAATATCACAATATAGCAGTTTCGCACTTGTAACGGTACAAGACGCACTATCTGGCTAGTTCACGCCGTGTTGTGTGCTTTCACAATATTTCAGCTATCGCATCGCAGTTTTGTACTCGCAAAAAACAACACTATCTCGTTAGATGAGGTCGTTTTTGGTGGTTTCACACGACGCTACCTAGCTTAAACTAACATAACCCAACCTAACCTAACCTTCAATATCTATCGTTAGAAAACGTTTTACTCGCTACTTTGCAATGCTTTCTGCAACATTACGACGGTTTCATGCGCTTTCACATATATGTCGCAGTTTCCGACTTGTAATGGTGAAAAACACTGCATCTCAATAGCTGACATTGTTTT
>WOVY01012072.1:0-10607 GCA_013436015.1 Rhipicephalus annulatus | reverse complement strand
GGTTTCATGCGCTTTCACATTAGATGTCGCAGTTTCCGACTTGTAATGGTGAAAAACACTGCATCTCAATAGCTAACATTGCGTAATGCGGTTTTACAACGCTTTATAACCTTTATAACCTGGAATTGGAGCCGGCACGCTTGCCGACATGAAGCTCAAAACACTTCTGCTCTTGCAGGTTTTTTGCGGTCTTTTGGACGGAAACTGCGCATCAGCCGTTCGGCGGGCATACGGTACACGTGTGTTCTGCCATCCCATCTGCGGATACATCACGCAAAGCGTCATCAGCTCGAGCATCTTCATCGCTGGACGAGGAGTGCTGCGATCCTTGTTGGGCCGCTTGCGTGAGCGATTACGACGGCGACAGTCGCTGCATGTGTGGAACATCATGTGACCCAGAACTGGCGTATATATTTGCGCGACACCTTGGCTGCGTGGGAATTGGAGCCGGCACGCTTGCCGACATGAAGCTCAAAACACTTCTGCTCTTGCAGGTTTTTGCGGTCTTTTGGACGGAAACTGCGCATCAGCCGTTCGGCGGGCATACGGTACACGTGTGTTCTGCCATCCCATCTGCGGATACATCACGCAAAGCGTCATCAGCTCGAGCATCTTCATCGCTGGACGAGGAGTGCTGCGATCCTTGTTGGGCCGCTTGCGTGAGCGATTACGACGGCGACAGTCGCTGCATGTGTGGAACATCATGTGACCCAGAACTGGCGTATATATTTGCGCGACACCTTGGCTGCGTGGGAATTGGAGCCGGCACGCTTGCCGACATGAAGCTCAAAACACTTCTGCTCTTGCAGGTTAGTGCTGTTCGTATGCTTGAAATTCCTAAAGCACTTTTAGCGTTGCCGGCTCCTCCCACAAAGGCATGTGTCGCGAGCACCACGGTGCGAGTGTGCACTGGAGTTAATGGGAAGCGTTTTCGCTTTATTGTGAACCGAGTGCTATATGTTGCTCTTCTTCTACTACTTTCTGGAGACATTGAGCTCAATCCTGGGCCTTTCGATAAAGGTGAAATGGATTATTTGAAGAAGTTGCAGGATACTATTATGAGTAAGTTAGAGAATATTGATACTAGGATAACTAACAGTGATACTAACATAGCTGAAATAAAGAGCAAGCTAGAGATGACCGAGGGCCATATAGAAAGCGTCATGAAATTGGTACATGAGCAAGCCACTGTAATAAAGAATCTAACTCATCAGATGCGAATTCTTCAAAAGAAAAATATCGACCTCGAAAACAGAAGCCGTAGAATGAACCTTGTGTTTTACGGGATAGACGATAATGACCAGCATGAAACTTGGGAACAGTCTGAGGCCCTCGTTAAGGGCATCTGCACTGCCCAACTCGGATACGAACTGACATCAGTTCAAAGGGCACATCGCGTAGGTCGTTTTAATGAACGGAAAAAAAGGCCAATTATTGTGAACTTTTCATCTGATAAGGAAAAAGAGGTCGTCCTTAAAAAAGCCAAGAATTTGAAAGGTACACAGTACAGCATTGAGCAGGATTATTCATTCGAAACGCGCACTGTACGAAAGAAGCTTTGGGAATATGGTAAAGCGAAAAGGGCGGATAAGAAAAACCTGGTTAAGCTAAAAGCCGATAAACTGATTATAAACGGCAGAGCATTTACTTGGGATGATGAAAAGGAAGAAGTCGTTGCCTTGTCTAAACGATGACAGGAAAATTGTACCATCTGCGTTCATCGTGATTTAATTATTGCAGTAGTGAATTGCCGAAGTGTAATAAACAAAATAGACGAATTCGCTGGCTTGCTTGATACCGTGAAGGCCGATGTCGTGTTCGGTACAGAATCTTGGCTCAACCCATCCATCTCTGATCATGAAGTGTTTCCTAACAATTATACTGCCTACCGTAAAGATAGGCCGAGTCATGGGGGTGGTGTTTTCTTGTTAGTTCACTCGTCCCTTTCATCCACTAATCTTGATATCGGTAATGACGCTGTTGAATCTGTCTGGAGTACTGTTACAGTCAGTAACAATTTTTCTTTTGTAGCTGGGACGTTTTATCGACCGCCCGCCGCGAACTCCAGTATTTTGCAATTATTAGGTGACATCGTTTCACAGGCGTCTGACCGTACGATATTATTAGCAGGTGATTTTAATTTACCCGATCTAAAATGGCGAAGTCACTCATGCGAGGTGCTGCATGCCAGCCGTAATAACCTAGAAATGAAGAACATTGTTGACACTTTTGGGTTGATACAGTACGTTTTAGAACCCACAAGACTTAAGCATACCCTTGATCTTCTCTTTTGTAACTCCCCTAATTTAGTAAGTAACGTTGATATCATTCCAGGCATTAGTGACCATCAGGTTGTAGTAGCAGGTGTTACAACAAAAATTCAAAAAATCACGAAGAGTATCAGAAGAAAGTTGTTCTTTTTTGATAAAGGCGACTATCCGTCAATTTCCGCAAGGCTTCTTGATTATTTGCCTGTATTTGAATGCTTGGTAGAGGAACACAGTGTAGAGTATTTGTGGAACACATTTAAAAATAAGATACTCGAACTCTCAGAGCAGTACATACCAAGTATGGATTCGGCTAAGCTTAAGAAACGTAAAAAACCGTGGGTGACTTACAGTATCCTGAAACTAATTAAGAAACGAAGACGGGTATTCAAAAAATACAAAAAATGAAAGGTAAAGTTCATTATAAGAAGCTACAGGAGCTAACACGTGAATATAAAGAAGAATCAGTAAATGCAAAGCAGCATTTTTTTTAAACGATTGAATGAAAATATGAGTACAAATCCTAAACCTTTCTGGCAATATCTAAAGGGATGTGGGTCTGATCCGGTTGGAATAAATGAACTTATTTTCGATGGACGCACTCTTTCCAATGATACGGATAAAGCCACGTGCCTAAATAATTACTTCCAATCCGTTTTTCTTCCTAAATCTGCATTGAGCTCACCCTTGCCAAGTAGCAGTGTTCCTCTCATGGAACCTCTTGAAATTAGTGTCAGCGGTATTGAGGCCTTGCTCAGGAATCTCGACGATAGTAAAGCTATCGGCCCTGACGGTGTCTCTCCAAGAGTTTTAAAACAGTGCGTTAACCCCATTTCGCTCTACCTTTACCTGATCTTTGAAAAATCACTAAGTACTGGCCAGTTGCCACAAGACTGGAAAATGGCAAATGTAGTCCCGATCCACAAAGGAGGTCCTAAAAAAGACGTCACGAATTATAGACCTATTTCGCTTACCTCGATATCATGTAAAATCATTGAACATGTAATATATAAGGCTCTAATGAAGCATTTATTAGATTACGATTTGTTAACAAAGACTCAACACGGTTTTCGTAAGGGCTTTTCCTGTACGACCCAGCTTCTCGAGTTCTACAACGATCTAGTATCTGAAATTGATCTAGGTGGGCAAACAGACTGCATCTTTTTAGACTTCAGTAAAGCTTTCGACACTGTTTCGCATCCTCTGCTCCTCGAAAAATTACGAATATTTAATATAGATGAAAGAATTTTTAATTGGATAGAGAATTACCTGTCACAACGCCGCCAATGTGTTGTCCTGAATGGTACTAAGTCGGAATTTCTAGAGGTCACGTCGGGCGTCCCCCAGGGATCTGTATTGGGGCCTCTGCTATTCATAATTTTTATAAATGACATTAACAAAGATATAAGCTCAAGTATACGGCTCTTTGCTGATGATTGCGTAGTCTACAGAAAAATTCAGAAAGAACATGATGTCCTTGAATTGCAGGCTGATCTTGCACGTATTCATCAATGGTGCCTTAAGTGGCAAATGAAGTTAAACACAAATAAGTGCGTTCATGTGTGTTTTACAAAGAAGAAAAAAATATTTGATGCAAATTTTTGTCTAGGAGGAAATAAATTAGATAAAAAATACTCGTACAAATATTTGGGTGTATTGCTGTCGCATGATTGTTCCTGGAATGCACATGTGGATTATGTGGTTTCCAAAGCCGCGATAGCGTTGAATTATATTCAAAGGAATTTGAGATGTGCAGATCCTAACCTTAGAAGCACGGCCTACCTCACTTGTATTCGTCCAATCCTGGAGTATGCCTGTACTCTTTGGGACCCAACACAAACAGGTTTGATAAATAAATTAGAAAAAATACAAAACAGAGCAGCCAGGTTTGTTTTGGGTCGGTACGGACAAAAGCAGAGTTGTACCGAAATGAAAAAGGAGTTAAACTGGGAGTTACTGTCGTCCCGTCGCAAAAAATTGCGTTTGAAGCTTTTATACCAGATATTTCATAAAAAAACGGGACTAGACAGCGACACTTACTTAAAAAGACCCGATTACATATCTCAACGTACAGACCACATACACAAAATAAAGCCGTGCCGGGCCAGGACGAACCTGTATTCAAACTCGTTTTTTGTTAAAACTATTAACGAATGGAATTGTTTGACATCTGAGCAAGTGTGCAGTGTTAATGAAGATGTATTTTTTTCAACTTTGTAACCCCCCTGCTGTAACGCCTCTGGCAAAGCGGGGATATGTATGAATAAAGAAAAAAAAAAAACCTAACCTTCGCACTTCTATCTAATAAACGCTCTGTTACACTGTTTCGCTCACAATTACGATATTTGCACGACCTCACAGTTTTTCACCAAAATTGTACAGTACAGAACGCTGTATCTCGCTAAATGACTTCGCTTTTAAGGTTTCACGATGCTTGCATGCGCTTTCACGAGAATATCACAATATAGCAGTTTCGCACTTGTAACGGTACAAGACGCACTATCTGGCTAGTTCGCGTCGGGTTGTGTGCTTTCCCAATATTTCACCTATCGCAGTTTTTTTACTCGCAACAAAAGAACACTATCTCGCTAGATGAGGTCGTTTTTGGTGGTTTCACAAGGCTACCTAGCTTAAACTAACATAACCCAACCTAACCTAACCTTCGCAATTCTATCGTTAGAAAACGTTTTACTCGCTATTTTACAATGCTTTCAGCAACATTAAGACGGTTTCATGCACTTTCACATTAAATGTCGCAGTTTCCGACTTGTAATGGTGAAAAACACTGCATCTCAATAGCTAACATTGTTTAATGCGGTTTTATGATGCTTCAAGACTTGACCTAAGCTAACCTTCGCACTTGTACGTAAAAGGCTCTGTTACACTGTTTCGTTCACAATTATCATATTTGCATGATCTCACAGTTTTCACAACTTAGTACAATACAGAACGCTGCATCTCGCTAAATGACATCGTTATTTAAGGTTTCACGATGCTTGCATGCGCTTTCACGAGAATATCACAATATAGCAGTTTCGCACTTGTAACGGTACAAGACGCTTTATCTGGCTAGTTCACGCCGTGTTTTGTGCTTTGAAAATATTTCAGCTATCACAGTTTCGTACTCGCCACAAAACTACACTATCTCGTTAGATGAGGTCGTTTTTGGTGGTTTCAGGACGCTACCTAGCTTAACTAACATAACCCAACCTCAACCTAACCTTAACAATTCTATCGTTAGAAAACGTTTCACTCGCTACTTTACAATGCTTTCTGCAACATTACGATGGTTTTATGAGCCTTCACATTAGATGTCGCAGTTTCCGACTTGTAATGGTGAAAAACACTGCATCTCAATATCAAACATTGTTTAATACGGTTTTATGATGCTTCAAGACTTGACCTAACCTAACCTTCGCACTTGTACGTAAAATGCTCTGTTACACTGTTTCGCTCACAATTACGATATTTGCACGACCTCACAGTTTTTCACCAACTTAGTACAGTACAGAAAGCTGTATCTCGCTAAATGACATCGTTATTTAAGGTTTCATGATGCTTGCATGCGCTTTCACGAGAATATCACAATATAGCAGTTTCGCACTTGTAACGGTACAAGACGCTTATCTGGCTAGTTCACGCCGTGTTTTGTGCTTTCACAATATTTCAGCTATCACAGTTTTGTACTCGCCACAAAACAACACTATCTCGTTAGACCAGGTCGTTTTTGGTGGTTTCACGACGCTACCTAGCTTAAACTAACATAACCCAACCAAACCTAACCTTTGCAATTCTATCGTTAGAAAACGTTTTACTCGCTACTTTACAATGCTTTCTGCAACATTACGACGGTTTCATGCGCTTTCACAATAGATGTCGCAGTTTTCGACTTGTAATGGTGAAAAACACTGCATCTCAATAGCTGACCTTGTTTAATGCGGTTTACAGCACTTCATAACTTAACCTAACCTAACATTCGCACTTCTATCTAAAAAACGCTCTGTTACACTGTTTCACTCACAATTACGATATTTGCATGACCACACTTTTTCACCAACTTAGAACAGTACAAAACGCTGTATCTCGCTAAATAACATCGTTATTTAAGGTTTCACGATGCTTGCATGCGCTTTCACGAGAATATCACAATATAGCAGTTTCGCACTTGTAACGGTACAAGACGCTTTATCTGGCTAGTTCACGCCGTATTTTGTGTTTTCACAATATTTCAGCTATCACAGTTTCGTACTCGCAACAAAACAACACTATCTCGTTAGACGAGGTCGTTTTTGGTGGTTTCACGACGCTACCTAGCTTGAACTAACATAACGCAACCTGACCTAACCTTCGCAATTATATCGTTAAAAACGTTTTACTCGCTACCTTACAATGCTTTCTGCAACATTACGACGGTTTCATGCGCTTTCACATTAAATGTCGCAGTTTCCGACTTTCAATGGTGAAAAACACTGCATCTCAATAGCTGACATTGCTTAATGCGGTTTTACAACGCTTCATAACTCAACCTAACCTAACCTTCGCACTTCTATCTAATAAACGCTCTGTTACACTGTTTCGCTTACAATTACGATATTTGCATGACCTCACAGTTTTTCACCAACTTAGTACAGTACAGAACGCTGTATCTCGCTAAATGACATCGTTATTTAGGTTTCACAATGCTTGCATGCGCTTTCACACACGCTCAGCAGCAGTGGCACCGAAAGGCCTGTTCGCGGAATCTCTAACGTGACCGTCTTCCAACTTGCAGGAATCGACGCGCAGCAGCTTCACTGGAGCAGGATACGAACGAACACGCGACGACCAAAGGACCACGTGCTGACCTACGTCATCAAGGACCATCTTCAAAAGCAGTGAACATTGAGCGCAATAGCACACACGCTCAGCAGCAATGGCACCGAAAGGCCTGTTCGCGGAATCTCTAACGTGACCGTCTTCCAACTTGCAGGAATCGACGCGCAGCAGCTTCACTGGAGCAGGATACGAACGAACACGTGACGACCAAAGGACTACGTGCTGACCTACGTCATCAAGGACCATCTTCAAAAGCAGTGAACAATGAGCGCAATAGCACACACGCTCGGCAGCAGTGGCACCGAAAGGCCTGTTCGCGGAATCTCTAACGTGACCGTCTTCCAACTTGCAGGTTGGTGCTTGACTTTATTCTTTTACACTGTTTTAAATGTTAGCAAGAAACCTGGTTGTCGCTGCTGCTGAACGAAATGGCAAAAAACTGTGTTGCCTGTCACAAGTGTATCCCAACTGATTCTCTGTATTTATCATGTTCAGAGTGCAATTATGAGTATCAACTCGGCTCATGCTCAGGCGTAACCGAAAGCGCATACAAAAGAAATCGTCTGAGGCCAGAACTTCTTGGAAATGTCCGACTTGAAGAACTGCGAATGTTCGAGGCGGCCCGAGTAATGCAAAAGAAAAATTGGACCGTGAAATAGACGTTGCTAATGAAATTGCTGAAATACACGGTAAACTGAACATACTACTGACAATCAAAGAGAAAGTGGATGCTCTAGAAGGCATTATTGCCACCGTTGATACAATTGAACAGTCCGTACAAGCAATGTCCGATAAGTACGATGAAGTAATAGCACAAATGAAAAAACAAGGTGCAGATATAGACTACCTAAAGACACGAGTGAAAAAGCTTGAAGAACGCGTGGAAGAGCAGAAAATTGACAAACTCAAGCAAGAAATGAACGATCTAGACAAATACGGCAGAAGACTAAACCTTGAAATTCACGGGCTTCCGCAACAAATGAATGAAAATGTTTTCGAAAAATTGAACATACTGGCAAATGACTTAAAGCTGCCTAGGCTATCAGAATCGGATGTAGAAGCCGCCCATAGGCTTCCGAAAAGAGCAGGGCAAGAAGAGGCTGATAAGCCCGCCCCTATATTGGTACGCTTCACGTCTCGACTGACGCGAGATATCTGGCTCAAACACCGACAAGAACTAAGGAAATCAAAGTCCAAGATCTTTTTCAATGAAAACTTAACTGCACAGAACAAAACGCTGTTCTGGCTGATGAGGTGTAAAGCCCGTGAGCTGCATTATCAGTTTTTTTGGGTTAAGAATGGGAAAATGTTTATGCGACGAAGCCCACGTCATCAAATTGTTAACATAAGAACTGCTGAAGATCTAGAAGGACTACGGTAACTAAAAAAAAAACTAGAAAGTTCCTTTTCTGGCCGACTTAATTCATGGCTTTTTTCAGACAGTCGCAGAATTATTATGATGCCTTTTCTTTTCGGCAATTAAAAGCTACACGAAACGTCAAATACCTATCCTTGTTAAATCTAAATGCCCGTAGTCTAAGGCATAAACAAGAATCTATAAGCCTTTTTTTCGATACACTCGAACATAATTTCGATATCTTACATTCACAGAAACCTGGTTTTCTGGTGATAACCCTGATGTACTATTCGCTGGATACAAATGTATTCAAATATCGCGAGAGAACAGAAGAGGAGGTGGTCTGGCGATTTATATTAAAAACTCCCTCCAATATGAAAATACTTTGGAATACTCCCATATTGAACTTGACTATGAATGTTTAATGATCAAATGCATGGGCACAATTATCGTCCTCATGTACAGACCCCCTTCTGGTTCTGTTACTGTGTTTCTTTATTATCTTGAAATTGTTCTAGATTACTGTTGTCAATCTGAATTTCCTGCGATTTTCTGTGGTGACTTTAATATCGACGTATTGGCAACAACATCTAATAGGCAAAACCTCGTTGATATTTTCTGCTCTTTTGGGTATCAAAATGTAATTAACATGCCAACAAGAATTACAGACATATCTGAAACGCTACTCGACTTATGTTTTACAAACTATCAGCCATGTGAATGCGACGCAGGTGTACTGATAGCAGACTTAAGCGACCACTTGCCCTTCTTTATTTCTTCAAGACATACTTGTCCCGACATGACCAAAGTATTCAGAATACAGCCGCCAAATGCAGAATAATATCTGCGGATAAGATTGCGATTTTTCAACACTTAGTTGAAGGTACAGATTGGAACTTTGTGACAGCGATCAAAGATCCCGTTGCTTCATACCGCCTCTTTGTAAACACTATCAAAGGTCTCTATGACTTTGCATTTCCTAAGACAACGATTAGAAAAACCCGTAGGTCTAGAAAACCATGGATAGATTCACACCTTTCAAAAAGAATAAAAGAGCGTGATAAACTGTTTAGTGTATTTATCAGAACAAAGAACTTGGACACACTAGCTGCATACAAAAAAATTAGAAATAAACTTGGCACTGATATTAAACAAGCGCGTTTCGCGTACTACGAAAATATGTTTGCTGGTATATCGAACGACTCCAGAAAAGTTTGGAAAAAGGTCAATGACCTTTGTGCAAAGATAATAAATTCGTTATATCGGAGCTTGTGATTGACGGTGAACCATGCTCAGGTCCGCCACTTGCAGATAGGTTCAATGAACACTTCCTTAGAGTTGGCGATTGTGGGACTACTGCTGGGGAGATAAGCAACCATACTTATGTAACTAGCAACATTTCATTCTCTGTTTTCTTGTTTCCCACATCCGAATCCGAAATATACAAACTGTTGCAAAAATTAAAAAATAATTGTGCATGTGGCGTGGATGACTTAAAACCCCAGCCTACTAAAGCAGTTGCCCATACCATAAGTAAGCCGCTTTCACATATCGCAAACACAATTCTTAGTTCAGGTATTTTTCCTGATGAGCTAAAGATTGCGAAAGTATCTGTCATCTTTAAAGGCGGTAATAAAAATGACCTTAATAACTATAGGCCTATCTCATTATTACCTATATTCTCTGAAATATTTGAGCAAGTTATCAACCTACGACTTTCAAATTACTTATTGCAAGAAAATGTGATAATACAACAGCAATACGGCTTTCAAAAGAAAAAATCTACTGGGACAGCACTACTGGATATTAAAGAAAAAATACTTGACAGTTTTGAACACAAATTACTTACCATAGAGATTTTCTCGACTTCAAAAAAGCGTTCGATTCGGTTAAGCACCATATTTTATTACGGAAACTCCCTTCATATGGAATTAGAGGAAAGGCTCTTGAACTTATAAAAAGTTATCTAAGCAATCGGCAACAGTACACCAGTCTCGGCGACAATAATCAAACGTAGGTAATATCATTTGTGGCGTTCCACAACGATCAATCTAGGGCCTTTGCTATTCTTGATTCATATCAATGATCTACCTAACATACCGCTAACACCCGATGTTGTTCTCTACGCGGACGACACCAATATATTTTTCGCCGGTAATTCCCTCAAT